>JAUTDX010007502.1:0-54742 GCA_030844895.1 Ambrosia x helenae | reverse complement strand
TAAGTTAGAGTTTTAAGTCTCTAATTAAGTGACTAATAAGTGAAACCTTTCATCATCCTAACTCTTATATAATTAGTAGGCTATGTGCCTTAATTATGTAGAAAAGAGATACATGGAAAAAATACACAAAAACTCTTGCAACACACATACACTCAAGAGTAGCAACCATGTTCTGGTTTCTTTTCAGGCAAGTGGGATAGTCCGCAGTGCACCGCGCCGCACTGTTGAACCCGGTGTACCCTGGGAACAGACGAAAATCTGTTTAAGGGAATTGTGTCAAACACAAGCCCGGTTCCTTTTTCAAAATTCTATGATTTCGTTTTCTTTTAGATTTTGCTGCAGCAAGTACGGAGATTCTGATACATGTGAGCTTCATGTAACAAAGCGTGCGGCGATTACACAATGTAAGTTTTTCTAACAAACTTAAACAGATTGTAAACAAACTTTCGTGTTCTTCCTAAGGAATTTGGGTTCGCGAAAGTTTGTACATTTTTTCTTTTGGTACATTGAATTGGATTACATTCATGATAAGAATGCAATCTTTAATCCGAAAGATTGTTTGACAAAATGATTTTTTGATTTAATCTTCGGATTCATGGGTTTTGAGTTTTGTTTAGATAAACCGGACTATTAACATTTCTAATATGTGTTTAAACATTTTTTTTGAAATATTGAATTTCTAATGAAAGTATTAGAAAAGACATAATATTTTGAAAACCCATGTAAAACGTTTGATACGTTTTCTTTCTAGTAAGCGTATTAGAAAGATAATTTCAAAGTATTTGAAATGTATACATTTTCTAATAAGAGTATTAAAAATAAAGGTTTCAAAATGTAAGGTTTTGAAACATGTATTTCTAACAAGCGTGTTAGAATCGACGACGTTGAAAGAATAACGTGTCATGAAACATTTCTAATAAGCGTATTAGAAATTATTATTTACAAAATAGTAAGTTTAATTTGTAAACTTATATATTGATTTCTCTAACGGGCGTGTTAGAGATTGATGATTTTGTAAAGACAAAATAAGAATGTTTATATTTTCTAACAAGTGTGTTAGAAAATATTATTGCACAAAATGCACAAAAGTGTTTGGAATTTTGTATTTTGGAAATTTTGTGAAAAAAAAAAAAAGAAAAAGTTATAAACTTATTTTGTTTTATTAAAGTTTTAGTAAGAATACTAATTAATACTCTCCAAAGTTGAAACTTAAAAATAATAAGAATACCATTAAGTTGGGTCAAATATTCTTAAAGGTTTTATAATGGGTGTTTCAAATCATGGGTTTATGGAGAATTGGTGTGATCAACCTTTTCCAACATTAAACCAGTTTGGTTAAATTTGACGGTTTCTAACGAGTGAGTTTGAAACGGGTATATTTTGGAAAATCCAAAGTTAATACCATTTATGTAAATGGTTTAATTTCTAACGAGGGTGTTAGAAACGGTTTATTTTATATAAACCAACAAGGTCTGAAACGATTGTCATAATTGTGTATTTCTAACAAGCAGGTTAGAAACGGTTGATAATATAAACCAATGACCTTTAAAATGATTTTGGTAATCGTTTATTTCTAACTGGTGTGTTAGAAAAAGGTTTATTTGATATAACCAAACTCTATATGATGAAACGTTAATCGTTTACATTCTAACAAGTATGTTAGAAATGGTTAATTTTGAAACCGTATATGTTTATATGGTACACGTATAGTCTCTAATGAGTGAATTAGAAACGTTAATAATGAAAACCATATACTCTAACAAGTGAGTTAGGAATGGTTTAAATAATAAAACTATATTAGAGTTTATGGAAAATACTTGTAAAAGTAGAAATGTTTTGTATGAATAAAACATGTCTTTTGCAAATTATACATGGTTTGATACTTGTATGAGAAGTATGATGACTTGAACAATATAATAGTCTAGAGAGACTATTTAGTGTAAAACAACTTCATGTTGTTTTGGACATATTTACTTGTTCGACTACTTGTGAGTAGTTAAGTATAAACAACTTTGTTGTTTTGAACAGTGTATTGAGTGAGTACCTCGAAACATGTCACGAGACGATATAATTGCTATTATTTCGTCGAACGATAAAGTGTTAAAGAGAATAACACTTTGAGATTTGATGCTTATATATCCTTATATGAATCCGTTTAAATATATATGTTTATATATATTTTGGATTATATTGAAATTATAATTTGGTAAATTATAATTATTAATTGGAATCTCAATGTGGTGAATAAAGAGTAAACTCTTGGGTAGAGTTTCATATTTTTAATTAAAGTTTTTATGTTACTTTATTAGTGTTTTTTTATGTCAATTTATTAGAGCCTTTATTTATAAAATTAAGTCTCTAATTAAGTGACTAAGAAGAAGAAACTCTTCATCCATCCCCATTGAGATAATCATGATCAACGTGGCAAGTGTATTGAAGTTAAATGCACGAAAACGAGATATGTCATCTAATGTTGAGAGCATTTACGTAGAAATGCACAAATGTAGTTTTGATGACTATAACATATGATAGGAATATATGTTATTATTCATAAGTCTATGATAAATATTATGAGATTTATTATAAAAGACTTAGAATATTGATGGACGTGTAGAGTCTCTACAAACCATCAATGTTGGTTGAACTATATGGAGGATTCGTGATATATTTTGGGATAGTCACTCAATAAATAGGTTCAACAAAATATATACATATCACTTATGGATATGTGAATATCATGTCGTTGAGTGTCAATCTAATTGACTTGTTGATGATGAATATGTTCATCAAAGTGACTTATATTAAGACTTATGTTTAAGTCCTAAAGAGTCAATGGTGAAGCCTGGAGATTAAAGGCAAACGAGTCTTGATCCTAATGGATGAAATTAATTATGGTTTTGAAGCATTCTTTAAACCAAGGTTTTGGAATGGTAAAAAAAAAATCATTTTGTGTCTGAACTAAGACGTGAATGTTAGGAAGAGATAGTGAGTTATCTCTTAAGGCTGTGAAGAATCAGAATGAGGCATCTTCTGTTCACATGCTAAGTATCCGTAGTCTAAAGCATGCTAGACTAATACTTGTTAATTTAGATGCTCCACGGAGAATAAATTAACTTTGAACATTCAAACATATGTGACGACATAAGAATGAATTTTGTAAAAGCAAATATGTAATTCATTAAAAAGGATGACTCGAAAGGACCGAATAAATAGTTCATTGGTTATGATACTATTTAGCTGAATATGAGGAAAACTCATATAGCTCAGAAAACGGTTCGTGTGAGAAATATGGGTTGAGTAATATAATGGATGACCTCAATAAACACAAAGATATAGATAGTCGCTATCTCATCACGGGTGTTTAATGTTATCATGAGTGATATTACTCAAACTCAATCAAAGTGCAAGCAATGTGGGGGGAAGAGCCATTTAAGAAACAATCCGTAGGGATGTAAAAATGGTACTTGAGAAGTTTTCAAACTACATATGAAAGGAAGAAACTTTCATCACCCCATTTGGTAGTTATCAATAAACACATAAGTGTGAAGGTGACTTGCATTTGAAAATAGAAGGTTTGATATGAACAGATGTGATTTTGGAAAGTACAAATCACACGAACCTAGAACAGACTTGTTATAAGTCAGTCCTATTATGTGGACAAAATTCTTGAGAAGTTCAATGGAAATGACTCTAATGTGGCTAGAACTTTCATTGACACGAGTCAACGTCTAGCTAAGAATCGAGGTGAGCCTGGTAACCAATTAGAGTACTCAAGAATTATTGGCAGCCTGATGTATTTGATGAGTTGTATCAGACCAGACTTAGCAAGAAAGCTAAGTAGATACACGAGTAACCTAAGTTCAATTCATTGGAATTACGTGACACAGGTGCTTTGGTAATTAGGATACATACGAAACTACGGGCTGCAATATAAAAGATATCCAATAGTTATTGAAGGTTACTATGATGCGAATTGGATATCTGACACGAATGATTCCAAGGCAACAAGTGGGTATTTGTTCACACTTGGAGGTGCTGCGATAACATGGAAATCATCTAAGCAAATGGTTATTGCTAGATCCATGATGGAATCAAAGTTCATCGCTTTAGAGGATGAATAGGCAAAATGACTACGTCAATTTGTTAAGGATATACCTAGGTGGCCGAAGCCGGCATTGGCCTAATGCATACGCTGTGATAGTCAATCGGTAATTAGCAGAGCTCATATCACAATGTGTATCAGTAAGAACAGGTATATAAGACGTAGGCATAATACGGTACGACAACTAATCTCTACAGGAGTTATCACTGTTGACTACGTGAAGTCAAAGGATAACATCGCGGGATCCGCTAACAAAAGGCTTAAGCAGAGAGTTAGTTTAGAAGTCGTTAATGGAATGGGACTAAAGCCCATGAAAGGCTAGGTTTATGCGATGGAAACCTAACTCAGCTATCTGGAGATCCCAAGATCTGAGTTCAATAGGACAACCTAATTGTATGAACCGGTGAAGGTCACTGTGGGGGAGAGTTGGTGGAAACCCCACGTAATAAAAAGGGAGTTTACTATAAATTTAATAAGCTTCCTAGTCCATTCCTAAAAGGTGACAAGGTTGAGGTTAAGCTTATGGCTTTTAATGATCTGACTGAGGTAACCAGTCCCAGTAGATCACCTATGTGAGAGAGAAGTGGGGTCGCTTCGAAGGGTATTGTTGGGGCACAATACTTAATAGCTCTCGCAGAACCAGGCACGTGTCCATGACCATAACGGACACAACAATGAGGACTTGACGTTGTCAAGGAGAGTCTTGTGTGAAGCGTATTGTCGTCCACACAAACGGCAGACGAGTTCAAAGACATCACGTTCTACTCAGAGCCAGTGGGCTAAGTGCGTTTCATAAGCGAAGGTTCAAAGGGTCACACCTACCTATCGTATGCAAAACCCAACTGTTGAAATTTAATCGGAATGAGGTTGTTTCTGAGAATAACTCCCTTTCATGTGGGGGTTTGTTGAAACTTTGTGTGTTTTGATCAATCTCCATTCATGTGGGGGATTGTTGGAAGTTTTAAAGTGGTGAATGGAATTTATTTATGAAAACTACTAATATTAAAGCTCTTCATATGGTGAAACTCTTGAGTAGAGCTCTTAATGCCATTTGATGAGGATTTAGTAGAATTCTTAATGCCATTTGATGAGGTTTATTAGAGTCTTAATTAGAGTTTTAAGTCTCTAATTAAGTGACTAATAAGTGAAACCTTTCATCATCCTAACTCTTATATAATTAGTAGGCTATGTGCCTTATTTATGTAGAAAAGAGATACATGAAAAAAATACACAAAAACTCTTGCAACACACATACACTCAAGAGTAGCAACCATGTTCTGGTTTCTTTTCAGGCAAGTGAGATAGTCCGCAGTGCACCGCGCCGCACTGTTGAACCGGTGTACCCTGGGAACAGACGACGAATCTGTTTAAGGGAATTGTGTCAAACACAAAGCCCGGTTCCTTTTTCAAAATTCTATGATTTCGTTTTCTTTTAGATTTTGCTGCAGCAAGTACGGAGATTCTGATACATGCGAGCTTCATGTAACAAAGCGTGCGGCGATTACAATGTAAGTTTTCTAACATGTTTCAATGTGTTCAAAATTTCCAATCAAGAAATAATCAGAATATGAATTATATAACTTATTCAAAAACACAAAACATTATACAAAATATAATAACAAACTGAAAAATCAATCGTCACCTTTGCCATGGACGTATAACAAATGCGCTAAAAACTACTATAAAAATAATGTCACAAGATTAGCAATTTGTCACTCAAAGTGAAAAATCATGAACAAATCGATTAGCACATAACAACTTCACTCAACATTCTCACTTCATCTTATGTGATTCTCATTTTATCAAGGTTGTCTTGCATGTGTCTGATTGATGTCGTATGATTTTTGGTTTACCAGATATGTGCCTGGTAATGTTGTTGAATCTTGTGATTCGTTATTTTTGTCAGATGTTAAAATCTTCTGATTAAAATTGTTTTTTTGATGTTTTTTGGCATATGTCTCTTGTCTTGTTGGATATAGTTTTGCTGATTTATTTTTCATGGTTGCTGAGATCAACGTGTCTTCAAAATTCTCAAAATATCTTATGTTTTTTTCAAAAGGTGTTTTAAAAGAGACTAGATTTGTTCTAATTTTCTTGATCGTCTAGGTGATGATCATGGTTGGTGTTAGTTTGTAGATCTAGTCTTGTTGTTGAAAGTTATTGAGGATTATTCAAATCATTGGGTTATGTTTTATTCTGGTTGAACTAGTATTGTCTAAGAATGTTGCTGTAACTATTATTCTACTTGCTGTATTGTCTAAGAATGTCGCTAAGTTGGTTACTTGAAATAAATAAAAAATGATTTTTCAAAAATAAATTTTTCTCTAAATCCAAGTGTCTTATAATAAAAAAAAAAGGGAGGGTCTAGGAATTCTTCGACATTTTCTAGACATTGAAATCATTATGTTTTCGTTATAAAATTTCATCTTAAAGGGATATTTTTCTAGTTATTATTTCAACTATACATCTTTAATCCTTTTCAGCTTCTAAGATTCGCTTTGTGCCTCTTGTTTTTTCTCTCTTGTTTCTATGATGATGTTATGTCCAGAGTTTAATCGAACATGCTTAGATCTCGTTATCCTAGTTAATCTGTGTAGAGCATCTGTTAATGGATATTTAGAGAGTAGTTGAGAGTCTTGGTTGTTCTTAGAAGTCTTGTCTGATTGTAGTTGTCTTGGTTGTATATGTTGAAACTTCTTAAGAAACTTGGAGAAATAAAAGGTGCAGTCTATAATTTAACGACATACAGCTAAAACTGAGTGTCGTGCTATATATACTGCTACATGTAGAATATTTTGAAGATATAACCAACTTGTATTAAAAGTGCAGGGTAGAATTTCGTTTTTTGGTGATGATGAAGGTGTCACAATTGCTGTAATCCCAGTTTTTTTCAGAAAAAGGAATTTTTTTTAAATGTTTTGAGCTGCTCTATTTTTCTTAAGAAATTTGTTTTTGAATGTATGGTTGGTTGAACAGCTCATAGAAGGTATGTAAACTTGTATCTCTATTTGATGGATTTAGATATTGAATTGTGGGAGGGTGTTAAAAATATAACATATTTTCCAATTCAATATCTAATCATGATTATTGTGGTACAATGTTCTTAGTAAGGTTTATTTTTTGTAACATGTTATGACCGACGATTGGACGATGGACCTGGACATCCTGGACTTGATAAGATGCTGAGTAGATGGATGGGCTAACAGATTGTAGCTGTGTAGCAGGCTTGGTGTATTGGGCTTATTTGTAGTTGCTGGGCTAACATTACAAATGTTTGTATCTGGGCCGCAACACTGCCTCATGATCAGATGTCATTACCTGAAGCCCATTTAACATTCAGGTCTAATAATATTAAGGAGAGTCCAAAGTCAGCCCATGGTCAATAGTGGTCAACAGCCTTGATTATAAAAGGAATGATGTGTTCGAGAAGGTTATGATCTCTCTCTATTTTCACAGCAATAATAAAAAGGGTCTCGTAAAAATAGAAGAAAGAGGGCGATTAGGGTTTTAAGAAGAAGAAGAGTAATCTCATCACTCGGGTCTTGATCAAGAGAGCAGATAAGATAGTTCTCACAGATCAGTCTTAATATTATTCACTCTCTGTTTCTCTCGTCTGTTAGGTTTCTCAGTATAGGTTTGATCTTTGTAAGTTGTTCATTATTGTTTCTGTTCAATATTCATCAACAACTGATTAAGTTAATCAGTCGTTGATGACAACTTTGTATTGTTTCTAAGATCTTAACAGTTGTTAAGATCATTGGGTATTGGTTGGGTGTTTTTTGGTTTGGGTAACTAATAAAAGTTTTGGTCACCGTTTTTTGTCGCTATTTCTTATTGTTATGGTTGTGTATGTTTGTTTGGTTGTTTGAGAGAGTTCTTGAGTTGTAATTCTGTTAGATCCAATAATTTCTACAATAACTCATATGCTTTAACCTTAGGTGTCCAAACATGAATGATGAATGGACAACTTTTGCATTCCCTGGTCGCCGTCTCACATCCCATTCGACACCCTTAACTTTGGGCCACACTTTAACCCCAAACCCACCTAGCAATAAGAACCACCACCTCTAGGTCATAGACTTTTAGAACCTTACATTTCTTCAAATAAGGCATCCATGCAATCATGTGATGCGATTCATAGGTTTGTCATGGAGAACGTCTAACACCACACCTGGTCACCTTGTCAACTGTTGCAACCACTCTAGTCAATTACTATTCACTACTTCAATCAACATCACTTTATAGATTTCAAAATTCTACTTATTTTTAAAGAGCATTCAAAAGTAAACTAGATGATGACTTGATGTAGATTTATGTTTTAATGTGTTCAAAATTTCCAATCAAGACATAATCAAAATATGAATTATATAACTTATTCAAAAACACAAAATATTATACAAAATATAATAACAAACTGAAAAATCAATCGTCACCTTCGCCATGGACGTACAACAAATGCGCTAAAAACTACTATAAAAATAATGTCACAAGATTAGCAATTTGTCACTCAAAGTGAAAAATCATGAACAAATCGATTAGCACATAACAACTTCATCAACATTCTCACTTCATCTTATGTGATTCATAGAATATCATTTACATATCCAACAAAACAGTATTAAAAGAATAGTATCATGGACTCATGGTTCACAAAGTGAAGATGAATAAAGAGACGTTATCTCAAGTTTACTTGTCTAAACAATTTACTTAGAATAATAATCGTGTTCGAGTTTACTTGTTTAACAAATATATGTGCGATGAACCGACCATCATCAAAATCAAAATCAGTTTTGCTCCTCTCTATGTGATGTCAATGATCTTCAAATAGGTTGGGAGGAGAGGGAGTGGTGAATCGTTTAAGAAGAGGAAGTTTTGGGAAAAGTGTCACTCGCTTAACCTTTTACAATAAATTTACCAATAAAATACCATACGATTTTTAACACTAATTAACATGGAAATTGACTAAAATTCCAATAATCATATGAGAAATACACACACGCTCACTCTGAATTCTCTTCTTATAAGCAATTAAAAAAAGAATTGAATCCTAACAATGCACAAAGTCAAAGTCAAAGTCAAAACTGTGCAAATCAACAGTTAATTAACAATGCTAGTCACGTAAACAATATCCTATACTAGAAAAGAAAGGCCATAAAGGATTAATCATAAATGCAAAACAAATAATATTCATAATAAGGTTCAAAACACAACTATCAGGGTATAAAATTGCACCTCTTAGTTAACAACCCCTTTTGACCAATATACCATATATTCCTAGGCAATTATCTAATAATTACACACCACACCATAGCATATCATAATCTATATAGCCTATACAACCGCGGCCTTAACCCACAAGTCTGTTTCTGCTCTACATTCAAAGAAGCTGTCCATTAGATTCCTTCCGACAATATGCACTACTTCTACGGACCTTTTAGCCTCTTTAGACCGTTCTTGCACAGCCGCAAGCTCTGAGCATCTCTTTCTCAGATTGATTTCAGCAACTTTTTTAGCCAAAAGGGTGTTTGCTTTCATTTCCATAAGTAACTTGTACTCTTCCCGGGCCTTCCTTCTGCGAATGGCCTTCAGGTGAGCTTGAAGCCATGCCACGTCAATGTTGGCTGCCTTTGCATCTAACACCCGCTTCTCTATATCTTCCAGTTTCTCATTAAAATCATTGGTTTGAATCCGCTGGGCAACTTCACAAACAGCCTCGAGGATTGGTGATCTAAAAGTATCTGTTTTGAATACGCATTCGGCAGCAATGTCACCGTGTTCCTTGAAAATGGCTTGAAGAGTTTTTGCAACACTTCGCTTTACTGTGTAGCCTTGGACACAAACTGTGTCACTTCGACGAGATGAGGCCTTTTTCACCTATGCATTACAAGTATGCAGATTAGAGGCTACGAGTCGCCAGGTCGGTGGGGTAACGGGTCAAACGCTTGGGTTGACACTTTAGTTTTTCTAAATTCTTTTAATTCTGTAGCAACTAATATATGATATGCAATCTTAGAATTTACTACTTAACATATAGTAACTGTAGCATCGAACGAAATAACCCAATTACAGTGGTAATGTTATGGGTTAAACTTATAAGTACTTATTTTATCACCGTCTTTTACTGTACTTTAGTTACATACCAAAAAAACGGAAAGAAAACAGTTTTTAGAGCCGGGGTCTTAGTTGGGAGCAGCCACTCTATCCCCTGGAATAGAGGAAAGGTTTGCGGTTTGCGGTTTGCCCCTGGTTTTATAAAGCGCACCTGAGGCGCGCCTAGGCGCGAGGCGCAACAAGGCTCAGCCTATGGCGCCTCAGGGCTTTGCGCCTAGTCTTTTTCCCAAAGGCGCGCGCCTCAGGGGATTTTTTTGTCAAATTTCAGGCGCTTTTCTCCCTGAGGCGCGCGCCTCACGTAACCTGGGTATTTTTTATGCATAAAAATGTTGTACCTTAGTGTTTTTGGCTTGTACATATAGGTAAAATCACATAAAAACCTTATTTATAGCTATATTTTGGGTAAATGAAGCTAAAAACTCATGGAATATATACGTGATATATAAAAAAGATTGTATAAATAATGTGCGTTTCGGGTACAAAAATCCCACGCTTTTTGCGCTTTGCGCGATGCGCTTAGACCTCGTCGCTTTTGTGCGCCTAGCGCTTTTTAAAACCAAGGTTTGCCCTCATCCCACCCTCCCCAGATACCCTACCAAAATTCACCCGATGTATAACATAACTGAGAGATAGGGAGATGCATACCAGCTCGTATTGTATCTGTTTGGGGTCTAAGATAACTACATCATCATCATCAAGAAACTACAAAGACAAAGCAAGACGTGTTAGGCTGTCTTTGATTGAAATTAGGCCGTCTTTGATTGCATTTGTGTAGCATTTACAAGGTAGAAACTGTTAAAGACACAAGTAGATTGTAACACTAAATACATAGTATGCATGACTTACCTTTACATCTTTAGGCTGTTCATGTCGGTTACAATGGCCCAGATTAGCTGATAATCCAGACAGTGATTGAGCACCGGGTGGGCCAACGGTATGTCTACATTTTGTTCAACAGCAGCTTGAACTTCATCGGTTCGACCTTTAGCAGATCCAATATGAGTTGCTAATTGAACTTCAACTTCAACATACTGAGTCGACAGATTCTCCTCTTCAACGTCATCATTTGAACACGGTCTGTTGCCATACATGGACTTCTCAAGATTAACTAAATAATTAGTTGTAACATATTTTATTGCCGGAGTGATTGCTTTTTCAGGACTACATATCAGTTGTTGCTCGTGTGCGTATAACACCTGTTGTGTTACGAAAATCATATTAACATAATCATGTTAAGAAGCAACTTATAACAAACAGTAAACAAACGTACCGCAAGAAAAGTCAACGAGCCATTATAAGGCTCTTTACCATCCCATCCAGCTTTACTTCTCCTCAGACAAGTTATGATATAACTACACCAATCCATGTTAGAGATGTCGTCTACATTATTGATTGACGCGAGAAACTTTTGATTAACGGTTGTACTCTTGGTTGTTTCACCAATGACGGAGTTAAACACGACAAGGAAGTTAATCTTGAAAAGCGTTCCACCTCCCGTATATGATTTGAACTTTTCAATTACATGTCTTACAAATATTTTATGAGGAAACGACTGTTTCCGCCATTCTTCTCTAATAGCGTCTCCTTTTCTCGAACGTCCCTTTTCAGATACTGCAATTTTCCCCATGGGCACTCCAAAAACCTCACGAACCTTCGAAGGTGTGATTTTGATTATACGGTTGCCAACGTTTAACTCGTTCTTTTTATGATTATAGTTGACCAACAACCAGTATCCTAATCCGGTTGGTATTTTGTGTATGCTAAATGACATTAAAGATCCAAATCCCATGTCCCTTATATCATAACTTTGAGCAGCAGTCAAACCTTGTAACGCGCAACGCAAGCTGTTTGGCGTGTTTGTCGTTTCAATTTTCATGTTTTTTGCATATGGTACAAATGGTTGTCTATCCATTCTTGATTGTTGGTTTGCATTTCTTAATTGGTGTCCAGAGGCCTATTATCAGAAAGAGAGCATGACAAATGTTAAAAGCTTTGAACTCACACAGTGATTTCAATAACATGTTTTTTACTACCTCCCCCAAACTTTTAAACAAGTAATTCGTGTTGAGATCTACTCGTTAAAAGCTTGTTCGAGCAGGCTTGCAAGCCTAAACGAGCCCATGGTTTAAAAAAAAAAATCGAGCCTCGAGGCGTTTTCACTTCAACTCACGAGGTGCAAACCTCGAGGAAAAATTAAAAAATAAATATAAAAATTATATATCTTCTAAAAATTAAAATACTAACTAATTTAAGGATTCATCAAAAACATATAAAACACACATAAAAAAGACACCGGAATGTTTGAAATCGACAAAAAAGTCAAAAAATAACATCAAAACCCCCTGAGGCATAGCGCCTCACCCTTATGAAACGCACGTACAATAAAACCCCAGGAGGTGCCGCCTATTCTCATTTTTCGACCGTTCGCTTTGAGGCACGCGCCTCGGCTGTTATTTAATATATCATACATAAAATAGTAATTAACTAATTATTATATATAAAAAATATAACAAATATGACTAAATGATATATGTTGTGCTATATATAAATACTGTAGCTGTAAATAAATATAAGTTGTATATAACAAATAAATGATAAACGAGCTGAGCTTGAGCTTGAACTCAGAAACAGAACACAAATCAAGCCAACCTCGAGTTCGAGCTCTTGTAAAGTGAATGGGTTGAGTTCAAGCTTCGATTAAAGTGAGACACAAAAATGGAATAATTTGAGAAAGCAATTGGCAATAAAATGACAAATCTGTCATACAAACACAAACATTTTGTGAACTAATTCATGATTATATTGCAATTTAAAAAAAAAAAACAGCAGAGTTAGGGTAAGGAGTTATACCATAGTTAGATGGAGAGGCGTTTAGATACTGTTAGGAATGTTATGTGCTGTTTCTATCGTTACAGATACATGATAACGGTCGTCAATGACGGTGGTTGTGGGCGGCGCGTGGCGCGTGGGAGTTGTAGGGCTAGGGTTTTGTGAACGGTAAAATGTGAAGTAGTAAAATGGTAAATGGGAAGTAATATGTAAGAAATAATTACATGGTAAGATAAAATTACTCAGTTATTGGAAGGTTTTAGAAATTGCACGTTAACCAATGATTTCGGAACCGAATCCGACGTCAGATCGGTACCGGAGCCTCCGCCGGTTTACCAGTCTGACCGGTCTAATGAACCGGCCATAAAAGCCCATCAAAACATAAAGAAAAAAAAACGGCTCAACCCTCAAATTCCCGGTCCGGCTAGCCAGTTTTCCGATCTGACCATCGGGTCGCCGTGTCTAACACTGGTTCTATGTCATCCCGGTCCAACCAATCAACCCGAACTGGCCGGGGGTCCGATTTCCGGTCCGACCGGTCGATCCACTATGGGTTTAAAACAATTTTTTTTTGATCGGCTAATTACTACACTCTCCTATTTAATCTCCCTTTATTCACCTAGTGGGGGAGGGCTCGAACCCTGGGTTTTTTCTTTACTAAACAACCCCCACACCCCTCCACCACAAGGGTGGGTGGTGGGTTTAAAACAATTGACTTATAACTTTCAATTGTTCTAAAATGGTATATTTTTTTTTCTCCGTACAAACTAGTATTAAGCCCCTGTGTTTTGGCGGGAGGCATAAAACCGTGCTAAGTAACATCAATCTCATACTGTTGCTAGTGATCACTAACATCGGAAAATCTTGCAAATGATACGAAATAAACATGAAAAACTGAAACTGATAAAAAGTAGATGTAAAAACGTTGAACTATGCACAACCGTTGCGGCGTGTTAATGGCAAAAATTAGACCAAAACGTAAAACAGAACACGTTCATTAAACGGGAAAAAACAGAGGTAAAAACGTTGAACCACATAGTGAGTTAAACGACGATTGGACATCTTTTGCATCTTCCCTTTGATCGCCATTGCCCCATCTTCCCTCTGACAATCAGCACTATTTAGATTAGTAAAGTCATGTGACAAAAATTAAGAGACAATGATAATGTGCCTCATGTAGTGAAGAAAAGGAAACAAAAGATGTTAATACTTCGGACTCCAAACATTATTTTTCTCATCGTCCATCTAAACATGTATTGTCCTTAATGGTTGAAGAAATTGTAGGTTTCTTTATAGTTTTATTCGTCAAAGTTCACAATCCAACCATCCTTGATGAACACTAACAAATAACAACAAAAACAAATTAGAAGTGCAAGAAAAAACAAACAACATGTGAGTTTTATATGGTTCATGAGCTTTATAGTTAGTTTGCTTAGAATCGAGAGAAGCTCAAATAGACAAGATCAACAAAAGAGCGAGCGACATAGTCTTTTCATGCTCGTCGTCATATTTCATTCTCATGTCACGAACATTGATGCCCTATCTAGATTGACAAAAGAGCGAGTGACATAGGCTTTTCATGCTCATCGCCATATGCCATTCTCATGTCACGGAGACACGATGGCTTATCCAGTTTTTTTTACAAGTGCCATATGCCAGACTTTAACCCCAAACCCGCCTAGCAATAAGAACCACCACCTCTAGTTTATAGACTTTTAATGCAATCATGTGATGCGATTCATATGTTTGTCATGGACCTAGACTAACACCACACCTAGTCACATTGTCCCAACCACTCTGGTCAATCACTACTTCTATCAGCATCACTTTATGGGTATCAAAATTCCATTTGTTTTTTAAGTGCATCTAAAGTAAACTACTCGATGCTTTAATGTGGATTTATGTTTCAATGTGTTCAAAATTTACAATTAATACACAATCAGAACATACATAAATTAGCATATAATAGTATAACTTATCCAAAAACACAAAGCATTATACAAAACATAATGCAAAACACATAATATTTATAATTAGGTTCAACACACAACACATACCATCAGGGCATAAACTTGCAGCCTCTTGGTTAATAGCTTCCTTTTGACCAACATACCATATATTCCTAGGCAGTTTACTAATAATTACACACCACACCATAGCATAGCATAATCTATATAGCCTATACAACCGCGGCCTTTACCCACAAGTCCATTTCGGCTCTACATTCGAAGAAGCTGTCCATTAGATTCCTTCCGACAAGATGCGCTACTTCCACGGACCTTTTAACCTCTTTAGACCGCTCTTGCACAACCGCGAGCTCTGCGCGTCTCTTTCTCAGATTGATTTCCGCAGCTTTTTTAGCCATAAAGTTGTTTGCTTTCACTTCCATAAGGAAATTGTACTCTTCACGGGCCTCCTTCCTTTTGCGAATGGCTTCCAAGTGAGCTTGAAGCCATGACACATTAATGTTGACCGCCTTTGCGTCCAACACCCGCCTCTCTATGTCTTCCAGTTTCCCATTAAAATCATTGTTTTGAATTAGCTGCGCATCTTCACAAACAGTCTCAAGGATTGATGATCTAAAAGTATCTGTTTTGCATACGCATTTGGCTGCAATGTCACCGTGTTCACTGAAAATGGCTTCAAGAGTTTTTGCAACACTCTGCTTCACCGTGTAGCCTCGACACAAACTGTGCCACTTCGACGAGTTGAGAACTTTTCCACCTATTCAATAGAAGGATGCAGATTAGAGGCGACAAAACTAGTGGGTCGGGCAGGTGACGGGTCAAACGGGTTGGGTTGACACTTCAGTCTTTCTAAATTCTTTGATCTGTAAAAATTTCTTTATTCTAGCCTGTTTGGAAACACTGTTTCACCAAAAGGACTAACAAAAAGCCAAAAATTTACCCTGTTTTTGTCCATTTAGGGCTAAATTGCAAATTCCATTATTATTAATAGACATGTATAACATAATTGAGAGAGGTAGGGAGATGCATACCAGCTCGCATTGTTCCTGCTTGGGGTCGAGGATAACTACATCATCATCATCATCATCAAGTAACTACAAAAATAAAGCAAGACATGTTAATTTGTGACAAATTATCAATTTACATCATTTGAAGATTTGAACTATTAATGTAGTTTACTTTCAAGTTGTTGAAACTGTATGTTTTTAAGCATTTACAAGTAGAAATTGTTTAAAAAATAAGTAGATTATAACATAAAATAGTGTGGATGACTTACCTTCACCTTTTTAGGTGGCGGTTCATGTCGGTTACAATGGCCTAGATTAGCTGATAATCCAGACAGTGACCGAGCACCTGGTGGACCAATGGCTATGTTTACATCTTGATCAACAGCAGCTTGAACTTCATCTGTTTGACCTTCAACAGATTCAATATGTGTTTCCAATTGAACTTTAGCCTCAACATTCTGAGTTAATTGATTGTCCTCTTGAACATTATCATTCGAACACCGTTCATTTTCATACATGGAACTCTCAAGATCAACCAAAAAATCAGTGGTAACATACTGTATTGCGGGGTTATTGCATTCTCAGGACTTCGTCTCAGTTGTTGCTCATGCGCGTATAGCACCTGTTGTATTTGTTAAAAAAAGCATATGAGTTTATTCATGTCCAAGGTTGCAAAAGGCGCTAGGCGTGCGGTGAGGTCCAGCCTAGGGACTAGTCGGGACTAGGCGAAAATTAGGCGGAATTAGGCGTTTTGGTATTTTATACGTATTTTATATATATATACACAAAAATTTAGGTGTTTTTTGAAAATATGTTAAGATATATACACATAATACTTAGAAATACTTAGATATATACACATAATACTAAAAAATACTTAGAAATTTAATAAAAATAATAATAATAAATAAATAAAAAATCACCGCCTAGGACCACCTAATGCCCAAAACGCCTAGATCTCCGACTAGGGCCTAATTCTGATTTTCTTCACCGCCTAGCGCCTAGGCGCCGCCTAGGCCGATTTTTGCAACATTGTTCATGTCATGAAACAATTTATATATAAGTAGACAAACGTACCGCAAGAACAGTCAACGGGCCATAATAAGGCTCTAAACCATTCCATCTCTCTCTAGTTCTCTTCAAGCAAGTTATGATATAACTACACCAATCCATCTTAGGAATATCGCCTTCATTACGGATTGATGTGAGAAACTTATGATTTACGGTTGAACTCTTCGTCGTCTCACCCATGATAGAGTTAAAGAGAACAAGAAAGTTAAGCTTGAAAAGGCTTCCGCCTCCCTTACACGATTTAAGCTTTTCAGTCACCTGTTTAACACTTATATGAGTAGTAAGGAACTGTTTCCGCCATTTTTCTCTAATGGCATCTTTTTTTGTCACCATGTTCTTTTCAAAGACGGCGATTTTCCCCATAGGCACTCCAAGAACATCATGAACCTTTGACGGCGTGATTTTGATTTTACGGTTGCCAACGTTTAACTCGTTCCTTTTATGATCATAGTTGACCAACAACCAATACCCCAATCCTGCTGGTATGTTGTGTATGCTAAAGCACTTCATAGATTCAAATCCCATAGCCCTTATATCAGAACTTTGAGCATCGGTCAAGCCTTGTAACGCGCAACACAAACTGTCTGGCGTGTTTCTCTTATCATTTTTCATATCGGTATAAAATACAAATCGTTTTTTTGAAGGTGTATCCATTCCTAATTGGTGTCCAGAAATTTATCTATCAGATAGAAAGCATAGGAATTGTTACAAGTTTTTAAAATGCAGTCTTGATCGCTTTCGATTTCACTCATAATTTCATTTTATGCAGATCATAAAAATTCTAAGCCTTTACAAATAAATTATAACTTAACAAATCATAATAATAACATTATAACATAACAAATCATAATAATAACATTATAACTTAACAAATCAATGAATCATAATAAAATGATGATAATGTACATAAATTTCAGTCTTAACAAATCATAATAATAACATTATAAGTTTATAACTTAACAAATCAATGAATCATAATAACATGATGATAATGTACACAAATTGCAGTGAAAATAACAAAACTTGTGAAATATGCAACCAATACACTGTTGGATACATAATATCATATGAAATTCAAGTAAATGAAGACATGAAGATCTATAAAAATTTATATTTTTATAAAATACAAACGAACCTGGAGTTAGGGTTTACAGTTTACTGTTGGAGAGTAGAATTGCAAGAGAATATAGGGTAAAATGTAAATAAAAGAGTGAATTTCACTTTAAGTTCTAAAGTATTCACAACACAAATGATGTGTTTTTCTGTTAGTACAGAGAAAGTGCTCAGTATAATACCGGTACAAGGTACGGTATTCGAAGATAAAAAGTAAGTAAAATACCGTCGTGCCGAATCAGTACTCAACCGAAAGTATTGATCCCGAAAAGAACCAAAATGGGTACGGAAATTTGATCGGTACGGTACCGTTTAGTACCTGCATTTTTCGGTACTAGTACCGAATGCTCATCCCTAACTTGAACCACAATTTAACAGCTTTTGCATCTTTTTTTTTTTGGTTTGGGAATTTATGTGTTCTTTTCATAAATTATTTTGGCAACAGAAGAAGCGTGAACATATGACATTTAAAAACTTATTGAAACTTTCCCATCCATGGATCCAATTGCAAATATTATGAAACACAATAAATAATCAAGAGGGTTTAAAGTTGCAACCTTTGAAGGGAAGTGGTGCTAGGTATGGGTGCAAACGAGCCTAGCGGTTCGTGAGCTACTTGAGATCGGCTCGATAAAAAACTCGAAACGAGCCGAGCTTTATCGAACCTGAACCGAACTTGAGCCTAAAACAAAGCTCGTTTACTTATCGAGTCCGAGCTCGAGCCTGACATATGAAGCTCGCCAGGCTCGTCGAGCCTTAGTATAATATTAGTTTTATTGATATTTTATAGTATCTATCCCACATTTAAAGTTGTTTAATAAACGAGTTGAGCCGAGCTTTTGACTTATCAAGCTATCGAGCCTAAACGAGCCTATTATTTATATTATTTAATTTAATATATTAACTAATAAACACTAAACGAGCTGAGCCCAAGCCAAACTCGAGCTTGAGAAACTACCACAGAGCCGAGCTCGAGCCCGAGCTCTTATAAGTTACTTGAGCTCGAGCCTGGTCGAGCTCAGACTCGACTCGTTTGCATCCCTAGTGCTAGTTAAACTAACCTTTCCTTTGTTACCAAGAACATTTTCTTGTATTTGTACATGTCTAAAAGAATACATGTACACCATAGTATAGAAAGAACTAGTGACAAACAAACACCTACACTTGTGTTTGTATCTGTGAACCTTATGTAATATTAATACACCCTTTCACTCTGTCTTTCTCTGTAACTATTAGAGAGATATATAGAATGGAAATTATTGGATGTTATGCTCTGTGCATATAGATACAACATTTTTATCATTACACTTTGGCACCTATCTATACAAAAATATTATTACATAGTGACAAAAATGGATGCTGAAGGAAACTTTAGTAAAAAGTAAGAAATGCTTAACATGTGAAACTACAGATATGTTACTTTTTTTCTTATTGAACAACAAACAAATTATAGAAACGTGTCAAATGTCTATTTAAATCAATTTCATTCAAAAAACAACTATTATAATATTATAGCTATCGTTATGAGTTTTGGAATAATATAAAAGAAAGACAATAGGGATATGTGTGTGCCGTTTTGATAGTATTAAAGATGTTAATCAGTGGCAAAAGAAAAAAAGAGTTTGTTAAAATAGATCAAACGGGTTGCTCAATAGGTAGAAATATAGAGTCGTCTGAATTCACACTGTTAAAAATGAAAAATGTATTATATTTGATTCGATTTGTTTCCAAACAATGTGCGGCGTCATAAAGTACAGACTACGATCGGGCAAACTCATTTACGTCGAAGTGTATGATAACTCAAATTTATACCATTGAATCAAAACGTATTACATTTGACCCGATTTGTTGCTAAACAAATTTACGTCAAACCGTAGTCCAACTGCAAACGTACATTAAAGAAATCGTTTTATAATTGACCTAACTTTATACTGACACGTACATAAAATAAGAACGTAAGAAATTAGTTTTAGGGGAAGCTCAAAACTTTAGAAAACTTAAGGGGCCAAAGTGACATGTACAAAGCAAGAGTGTTACTTTTGGCATTATAGCAAAGTTTGAGAATAGAATGAGTTACATGCCAAATGTTTGAGGGTTACATAGATTTTATAAAGTATGAGGCCTTTTTTGTCAATTTAGTAAATCATGTTATTATCATAAGAAAACATGCATATATCTTATTTGATAATTGTTGGTTTTTAGCCCTTTCAATAGAAAAGAAGTGAAAAAAAAAGTAAACAAGAAAATGTCAAAATTACAAGGTTCTCACGTGGGACAAAACAAAGAAAAAAAAATACTTTTATGAGACAAAGGTACAAAAGCAAAAAAATAATCTTGTCTCCCACATGCAGTGTTGAAAGAATCGTTAGGCGCTAGTAAGTCGTTGAAGTAGCGACTAGCGATTAATCGTAATGTGATCTTATATGTAATTTATACACACACACACACACACTTTATATGTATTTTTTTTAATTAGTCATGTTTTAAACCCTTTCATCGACTCATATCTTTAAATATATAGGACTAAATTGCCATAATTTATAGGTTTTGGTCGGAATCTGACCAAAATTACAGATTTTGGTCCGAATCTCTAGACAGTCACTGTTAGCAATTAATAGGTGTTTACTCCGTGAACCTTAGACCGATCGAAGATTAATCAGAGGCTAGACGAGATTTTTATAAAGCAAGGTCTTGGAAAGGAGACAAAGGTACAAAAGCAAAAGCTAATCTTGTCTCCCACGTGCAAGGTTTTGGGACCCAAATAGAAGAAAATATCTAGCATAAGAGGGCTCAAGTCTATAAATAGAGTGCTTCACCAAAACTTCAGGCCTCCCATTTTTCACCCACCAGGGGGCTCTCTAGCCCCCGACACTGCCTGGTGAGATTCTTGTGATTAGCCTTTGAAGCTTGTGATCACTCTATAAACACTTGTAGTAACCTACCATTGAGAGAGGAAACTCACAATCACTCAAAACCCCAAAAAATCCCTATCCATTCCTCACAACGATTTTGCCAAAAATCAACCCATGTGAGCTAGTTGTAACGACCATTCTTGGCTAGATTTTCTAGGTGTTGCTAGAGTGAGGATGAACTTGGTATGAATTTAATAATTTATTTTTAGTTAAAGTGATGTGTTTGTGTTCTTGATAATTCTTTCTACTCTTTTTTTGTTGATGAATTTAATCAAATTAGTCTTTAGTCTTATGGGGTGATCTTGATAGAAAATGAGGGAGCTTATCAGTGTACTCATGGTGTGTAAAAACCCATGCACTGGTCTGTGTAACCCCATGTGTAGAGATTAGTCCATTTGTAAAGTTGAAATGACACACACTTTGTGACTAATCCTTATCTATCAAACTACACTTGGGGTCGGTATTGTCTATATACTTGACCTCGATGTTAAGCCAACACTTAGTTTAGCGACTTAGCTTGCACGGTTTATATGTTAAGCTTTGTCGCAAACCAAGAGTCGGTAAACTCACGTTATGAAATAGACGGTCTATACTTATTTCCTATTATTATATTGTCACACAATTAATAAATGTTAATAAGCATTTGGTAATTTAACTTCTCCAAGCAAGGGTTGAGGGATCTCAAAAGGGACGATCACCGTTGTCATATCAGTGGTAGCTTGTTACGACGTTTAACAAGTTTACTATAAAAGAAAAGAGTAGATTGATGTAATACCCAACCAATGGTGGAAAGATCGAGGTGCAATGTGGATGATTATCCAAAAGCACATTATACTAAATTTAAATGTTACATAACTAATTTAACTCAATTCACAATCCATACAATATACAAATGTTCAAACAAAACCATATTACTTATTATGTCTATACAACCATATTTTAACATTTGTCTATTTTTTTTACATAAGTATGAAAATACCGGTACACATACTAAACATATAACTTATTACATCTATACAACCATATTTTAACATCTTTCTATTGTTTACAGGTCGCAAATTCGACGCTATTCTATAGACGTTTTCTGGCATAAACTTCATTTTAAACCGTCGAATATCAAAAGTGAAGAGGATTGACCTGAAAACTAAATTTGATTAAGTGAAACAACAAATGTTGTCACAACCTCCACAAGTAAAAAAAAAGTATGTTGTCGAAGATCAAATCGTTGTTGAACACGCTTTTGTAATTCGTCACACTAGCTACTATTTAAGAGATTCTAACTACATAATGAAATAAACTTGCATTTTGTAGCCCCTTCTGCGTACTATGCAGACATGGCTACCTACCAAGGCCGTTTCCACATTGAAGCTGCAAATGTACATGTCCCAGACCTGTCAGATGGGGAAGTGAGGCCTCTTCCTCGTATACATGCCAACATCAAGAATTTGTTGCCTTTTGTATGAGGTTTAGACTTTGTGTTTATCATAACAACAAGACAAAATATTTATTTTTGTTGGTAACACTTACATCAGCAACATGATTTTAAACATTGATTGTTTTAATTTGAACTTGAAAGAAAATGTTTGACTTTTGGCAGCATTATTTATTATTTAGCCTCTGAGATCCTAAGTATTGGATCTTTAAATATCCCTTTGGCGGTTTTAAACATTTAACCACATAAGTTTAGTGACTTGTCTTGGTTAAATTCAAGTAATAAATTTATTCTAGATCATACAACAAACATTGAATTTATTTTGTTATCACGTGTTTAACTTCATTGTCGTTCGTTTAGGTTTATAGTTTTGATTAATGATTTAGGTTTTACTTAATATATTGAAATAAACTACTATAAATACTTATATAGTAATATATGAACACTTGTTTATCTCCCAAGAGCTTCTCAGGATAGACAAATCTAATATGAAATGACAAGATGATAACTTATAAAACCTATTTCTAATTTTACGTGTGCACCTCTTGCTCGAGTGAAGTCTTTGTACAACTTTATGACTTCCTCAAGACACTCTAAAGCTGCGATGTGAATCCGTAAAAGAAAACAATCAAATTGGTATCAAATGATATGTTATGATGAAGATGATATGTAAAGTGATACATGTGTGTTTTTTCTGCATGAACAAAAAACCTACTAAAAAGATATTTTCTTTTTCGTTTTTTGTATAGAACTATAATACACGTCGGAAAGATAATAAAGGTGATGATGATTGTCAAATGATAAGTGATACATGAGAAACCGGATTTACTTAGAAAAAACACTCGTCAATTATTAACCAGCTTGGAGTTTTTTCATAAATTGGCTATAGCCATGTGATCACTTTAGGGGCCATATTCAATCTTCTTTTTTGTATGGGGTTGTCGCCAATTCGTTTGGCGTCAAGTTTGAGTTTTCAAACTTGTCATAGAATGTGTCAGTACGATTTTAGTAATTTCATACATTATTTTTAATGCTAGTTCGTTTAAAAAAATACTAAGCCTAATAAGTAATGGTTCATGTCTTTTATGAGGCATTTTCCGCCACATCATTATCATAAGGCCCCTCAAAAAAATGTGTAATAGTTAAAGTCACTTAATGCCCTTTTTAGTTATTACTTTTCATATTTTTTTTATCCTATTTGGGCATTAATGCCCATATAATGCCTAAGGGAACGGTGTTGGAGGCATGTTGGAGGCATTATTATACTTATTCATGCCCCAATAATGCTCATTACGCATGATCTAAGAAAACAACTTTTTAACAAGTATTTACTCATTTACACCAATAAACCTAAGTAATTTCCCTTGCCAATGTTTGAACCTGTAAACTCCACTCTAAGACTATGCGGTACCAGTGGCATGGGAGGGGGGCAACTGGGTGGAGATCCTCACCGGCGTGGGGCAAATGGAGTTGATGACTTGGCGACTTCGGATTCGACCAAGAGATTGTGTCGTTGAACAACTGTTTTTTTTTAAAATAATATTCATATGGTTTGTTTTTAAATGATGATTAAGAGGAAGGTTGCAAACGAAGAAGAAGGGTGATGGCTGACCGGAGTTTAGTCAAATCGGTATCGGTATTTTCGGTTAGGTTTGGTATCGGTTCATTGGCAGTATTTTTAAGGTAAAATATCACTAGCGTACCGATACAAAATACCGGTACCGTACCTTATACTTTCGGTATAAGTACCAAGTTTTGGCAAAACTCAGTATCGAGATCGGTTAGGCATTGAGCTCATCCCCTAGTTAGGTCCTTGGATATTGCATTGGTTGGGATGGAAATGGTTGTGTGGAAAGTGCTTTATTTGGGCTAGCTCGAACATTCAGTCTAAACCTTTCTTTTTATTTTGATGATGAGGGCTTTTTGTGTGATGAGCCCTCCATCTGAATAATTTTTGAAAGTGTAGAAAGGTAGATAGTAGAAAAAAAGTAGGAAAATAGTGTGGTCCAAAACCAGTAAAACATGTTATATATATAGTGTAAAAATAGGAGGGAATTAACTTTTTTTTTTCAAAATGTTAACGGCTACAATTGTAGCCGTTGTCTAATGGTACTTTTTTTTTCAAAATGTCAACTTTTTTTTTTCCAATGTTAACGGCTACAATTGTAGCCGTTGTCTAATGGTACTCGGACAAAGTTCCTAAACCCGCTCTCCCTAGTCGTGACAGTGCACCTGCCCAACTCGCTTGAACTCTGGCGCTTCCGAGTATTGCGCCTTTTCCTCCCTTAAAACCATATAAAAATAGCTGTACGTCATCATCTGTTCTAACAAGATGGTTAATCCTAGCAATGCACAAACTGCAAGTCTTTTAAACATAAATGCAGATGACATAATATTCATAATAAGGTTAAAAGCATAGTCTAAGAACTACAATACTCGCACATACTTGTCTCTATCAAGGTTTAAGCAACATTCTACTAATTAGTTACACACCACACCATTCATTCCATGATCTAATTAGCCAATACATTAAAAGAAGCTGTCGGTTAGATTCTGCCCAACAAGACGCACTACTCCCACACACCTCTTAGCCTCTTTAGACCGGTTCTTGAGCAGCAGCAAGCTCTTCATGTGCATCTTTCCTTTCGCAAATGGCTTCCAAATGAACTTGAAGCCATGACACATCCATGTTGGCGGCCTTTGCACCCGACAGCCGCCTCTCTATTTCTTCCAGCTTCCCATTAAAATCATTGGTTTGAATTTGCTGCACAACTTCACAAATAGCCTCAAGGATTGCTGATCTAAATAAATCTGTTTTGAATACACATTTGGCTGCAATGTCACCGTGTTCCTTGAAAATGGCTTCAAGAGTTTTTGCAACACTCCGGTTCACTGTGTAGCCTTGGACACAAACTGTGCCAAGTTGACGAGATGACAACTTTACCGCCTATGCAATAGAAGGATGCAGATTAGACACTTAAGTTTTTTTAAATTCTTTGAATTCTGTAAAAACTAATATATATATAATGCAATCTCAAAACTTACACTTACAATTAGTAAGCTGTAGCATTAAAAAATTAACCTAATTACATTATTACAGTAGTGATGTTGCGGGTTAAACTTAAAAGTACTTGATTTTATCGCCATTTTACTATACATGCCCCCAAAAAAAGAAAAAAAACAGTTTTTAGAGGAGATTTTATTGGGTATGTTTGTTCGTAATTTTACAACCAGACCCGACCCAGTTTGACCCGTAAATTACTAAGCACTTCCTTTATTCTAGCCTGTTTGGAAACGTTGTTTCACCTAAAAGACTAACAAAAAGGCAAAGTTCATCTGGTTTCTGTCCATCTGGGGCTAAATTGCATTCTTGGTTTTAAAAAGCGCTGGGTGCACAAAAGCGACGAGGTCTAAGCACAACGCGCGAAGCGCAAAAGCGGTGGGCTTTTCGTACCCGAAGCGCGCACTAGTTATATATTTTTTTTATATATCTCATATATATCCCATAGGTTTTTAGCTTCATTTACACAAAATATAGCTATAAATAAGGTTTTTATATGATTTTACCTGTATGTACAAGCCAAAAACACCAAGGTACAACATTTTTATGCATAAAAATACATGGTGTACGAGAGGCGCGCGCCTCAGGGACAAAAAATTTAAAAAAAAGTCAAAATATGCGCTTTTCTTGCACTTTTGGGAAAATGGGTAAGCGTAGATCCCTGAGGCGCCCTAGGTAGCGCCTTGTTGCGCCTAGCGCCTAGGCGCCTCAAGCGCGCTTTTTAAAACCCAGCTCACATTGTTCCTGCTTAGGGTCTAGGATAACTACATCATCATCAAGTAACTACGTATTTAAAGCAAGACGTGTTAGTCCAATATAGAATATAACTTAGAGATATACTCATTAAAAGCTAGAGTCAATCTAAACGAGATCGGGTAGGCTCGTGAGCCTAAATAGACATATAGCATTTAAATAATTTTTATTAAATAATAGTAATTATTGTAAAATTATGAAAAAATGACTAAATAATATATATTATGCTATATATAAAAATTGTAATTATAAATAAATAAATATATAAACAATTATAATTATAAATGTAGATAAAATAACTAACAAATAATAAGTAAGCCGAGCTTGAAAAACTACTCACTGAGCTCTATCCGTGGAAATAGAGCTCAAAGTAAACTAAACGAGCTGAGCTCGAGTGCGAGCTCTCGTAAACCAAACAAGCCGAGCTCAAGCTTAGGCAAGTGGCAATAAAATGTCAAATTTGTCCTTGTAAACAATTATTATTATTATTAGTACATTACTACATACAAACACAAACATTTTTGTGAAATCATTCAAGAATAGATTATTTTTAAGCAAAATATTAAATCTTTATACTAAACAATTTCATTAATCTGACATAATTTCAATCATAAAACATAAACCCTAGTTCAACAGATCTAAATGCTGATACAAAAAGATCCAACAAAACATGAATAGATTGCAATATTAAAAAGAAAAAAAGAAGAAGCAGATTTAGGGTTATATCCATACCATATTTAGAGGTGTTTGAATTTTGACAATTGTCGTCTTTGATGGTGGTGCGTGGAGAGATGCAAGGATTAGGGTTACTGAACTGTAAAATGTAAATAGCAATGGTAAATTAGGGCCGGCAATTTAGACACGAACACTATAACCTGACACGAACCTACACGATTTTAACAGGTTTCGTGTTTGGCCTTAACAGGTTTCATGTCTATAACAGGTCGACACGTTAAGACCTGTTTATTTTTGCGTCGTGTTCCTGTTTACCTGTTTCGTGTTCGTGTCTTATCGTGTACGTGTCTTGACAGGTCTTATCGTGTTTCTTATCATGTCTTGTTGTGTCTTATCGTGTTAACTTATTTTACTAGGTGTTCCTTATCGTCTCATATTGTGTCTTATCGTGTTAACCTGTTATACACAGGTTTGTGTTCGTGTTTGAAAAAAATGACACGATTAGATTTCGTGTCGTGTTTACAAGTTTCGTGTTCGTGTCTTAACAGGTTTGTGTCTTAACAGGTTCGTGTAACCTGTTATGCCAACCCTAGGTAAATGATAAGTAATATGTTGGGTCAACTAGGAATGGATGAGTTTACTGAATCGTACCGTATCGATTGAATTTTGGGTACCAGTTTGATACTCAATTTTTATGCTTTTCAATCGGTACTTTCAGTTTGGTACAATACAATACTTTACTGATTTTTTTTACCTTTGAATACCGTACCGATACCTATTTTTTGCGATTTTCAGGATTAGTATATTCGGTATCCGTAAGGTACCAGGCTCATCCCTAGGGTTAACTACATGCTAAGTACCTATGGCTATGGCAAGATAAAATTACTTATGTTAGTCTAGGGAATGGATGGATTCGATACTAGTATCAATAGCTTTGAAACCACAACCTTATACTGTTTAAAGTCCATTCATCGTTGATAATGTAGGATGTGGGACAAAGGAACGCCTCGGAACAATAACAAAGGAATAAAAAGTGTTGGAAAAACAAACATGGGACTTGTATGTGGTTGGCTTGATCAAAGAACAATTATGATATGTCCATAAATGAACCATAGATAATTTTTATTGATTTTAACTTGATACAAGCTTAGAGTTACATAAGGTTCGTATTTATATTGACTAGAGTAGGGTGAGACAGGCTTCCTATGCTCGTGACTCGCATCATTTGTGGTGGTGGTGGTTTTAGCTATGTGGTTCGCTTGATTGAAGCACAATTATAATTTGAGACAAGCTTAGAGTTACATGAGGTTCATATATTGATTTGTGGTGGTGCTATCAGCTATGTCCCGTTTGGCAATCATCAGTTGTGTAACTAGTTCTTATAATTGAGAGGCGGGAAAATTGACAAGACGGACAAAGAGCGGATGAGATAGGCTTTTCATGCATACGCCATCCTCAAGTGGTGGACATCAGTGGTGGATCAAGAACTTTTTTTTAACCGTCATCATGTTTTGTACTTCAGATTTTTAGTTCAGTTTTGATTACCAGACGTGCTAAAATAACGATGTACAGTACCAAGTGTACCAACTTGGTACTGTACATCGTTATTTTAGCACGTTTGGTAATCAAAACTGACCAAAATTCCAATAATGGTTATGTACACGTTATGGCGATAGGGCTGAGCGCCTAAGGAAAGTGGTAAAAACTGGACCGACCCGGCTGACACCCAACCCGACCGAGACTGAGATGCACATAAAGAGCACAACCGCGGACCGAACCTTGAGTAGTTTCGAGTACCGGGCCTCTGTCGAGTTTGGTGCTTCACCTAGGCCTATTGATTGCTTACTATGGGGTAAATTTCTACAACAAAAATCATAATCTCATGTAATATGTCCTGTGAATACTCTTTGCTGAGCCATTTATGGCATGTTTGTTGCCAGCAATTATCTTTATTGCAATTAAGTGCATGTGTTTTAGCTCATTTATCCTGTTTGTTGCCAGCTAACAAACTGACCAACCTGCACATATTATCCTGTTTCTTTTGGCCAAATAACAGAAACAATATTATCCTGTTTATGGAAAACACAAAAGATAAGTTGACTTACTAAAGAAAATAATCAAATACAATGTAAGGTATTTAGAGGTCAAAGGGTATTCAAAAGTCTCAACATCAAGTCAAGTCGGTCTCTTTCGATCCAAGACCGACATTGCACCGAACTGAGAACCAACCGAAATATATGGTTTCGGTCTTTTCTGGTTCGGTTTCAGTCTTACACGGCCCAGCCCGAAATTTTTAGTCTAAACCAACTTCAACTTCAGCCCCCTCCCCTGATTGTTTTCCATTCAAGCTTACCGTGTCATCATCGGTTCTAACAAGATACTTAATCCTTACAATATTCAAACTGCAAGTCTAGACTGTGCAAATCAACAGTTAGTTAACGTACTCGATAATATTCATAATAAGGTTCAAAGCAGTCTATGACCTACGAATACGCATACACAGTTGTCTCTATCAGGGTTCGAACTTGCAACCCCTTGGTTAAATAATCCCTTTTGACCGAAACACAAGATACTCGTAGGCAATCTTCTAATAATTACACACAATAACGCGTACTAGTTAGGCCATACAACTTTCAGCTTCATACTCCAAGAGCTTCTCATGTAGATACTTTACAACAAGACGCATTACCTCCACACACTTTTCAGCCTCTTTAGACCTTTCCTGTACAGCCACAAGCTCTGCACGTGTGTCTCTCACATCCTTCTGCGCAACTCTTTCGAGCATAACGAAGTTTGCTTTCGACTCCAAACACAAGCCGTACTGTTTAACGGCCTCTTTCCTCTTGCAAACGGGTTCCACGAGAGCTTCAAGCCATGACACGTCGATGTTGACCGCCTTCGCATCAGACACCACAGACCTTGCTTTTGACATTGTCACATTATCATTGGTTTGAATCTGCCTGAAAAGAACACAAACAGACTCGATGACTGCTGATTTCAATGGATCTGACTTTAAGACACATCCAGCTGCAAAGTCCCATGCTTCTTGATAATTTCTGCAAGAGTTGGAGCAACATCGGCGTTCACTTTGTATCCTCTGACACGCGCTATGCCACTTTGATGAGATGACAACTTTTCACATGTAAAATAAAAGGATACAAATTAGAAGTAACCAAAATGAGTGGGTCGAGTCAGGTTAACACAACCAGGCCCGACGCATTTTGTTGTAATTTTTAAGCACTTTCTTCGTTCTAGCCTGTTAAAAAAACATTATTTCACCCGAAAGATTAACAAAAACCTTAAATTTGCGGTTAATAATATTAACCATAGGATAGGAATGTATAACATAATAGAGAGGTAAGGAGATACATACAGAAACCGGACATACGAGGCATGTTTTCCTCCAACTCACATTCTTCCTGCTTGGGCTCCAACAGTTCTATAACAACGTCGTCGACCAACTACAAATATAAAGCAATACATGTTAAAGTATATTGAAATATTAAACTGAAGATTGTTTAATTATAATTCAATTGTTGGATAAAAAGTAGTTTATAATATCAAATAGTGTGTATGGCTTAGTGACTTACATTCTCGTCTCTAAGCCTTTCAAGCTGGTTACAGCGGCTGATGCTTCTGTCCATGATTTCCCGAGTAGCACCACCAGTTTCAACAGAATTTGCGTTAGGATTGATTGTCTGCTCACTTTGAGACACGATAACATTTTGGTCAATACCAGTTTGACCTTCATCAACTTGAGCTTCAACGTTATAATTCAAAAAACGTCCTTTGCCACGCATGAAACTCTCAAGATCGAGACCAACCAAGTAATCAGTTTGTCACATATTTAATGGCTGGCGTTATTGCGTTTTCAGGACAACGTTTCAGCTGATGCTCGTGTGCGTATAATACCTGTTGTGTTATGAAAATTATATTAATAATTGATTCATTCGTGTTAAGAAGCAACTTACAAAAACAGTATACATACGTACCGCAAGAAAAGTCAACGGACCATTATAGGGCTCTTTATCATTCCATCCCTCTTTAGTTCTCTTCAAGCAAGTGATCACATAACTACACCAATCCATGTTACATATGTCGCTTTCATTCATAATCGATGCAAGAAATTTTTGATTCACACCTGCCCGCTTAGTTGTCTCGCCCATTATAGAGTTGACGAGAACAAGGAAGTTAAGCTTGAAAAGCGTTCCGCCTTTCTTACATGATTTAAGCTTTTCAATCACATTCTTAACAGTTATATGAGTTTGAAAGAACTGGTTCTTCCATTGTTCTCTCATAACATCTCTCAGTCTCGCCCGTTTATGTTCAGATACGGGAATTCTCCCCATGGGCACTCCAAAAACATCACGAACCTTTGAAGGTGTTATGTTGATTATATGGCTGCCAACGTTTAACTCGTTCCTTTCATGATCATAGTTGACCAGCAACCAATACCCCAATGCAGCTGGTATGTTTTTTATGTTAAAGGATAAAAGAGATTCAAATCCCATATCCCTTATATCAGCCTTTTGAGCAGCATTCAGCCCTGCTAACACACAACACAAGTCGTTTGGCGTGTTTGTCGTTTCAAATTCCATATCTGTATATAACACAAAAGGTTGTGCCTTTCTTGACTGGCTTCTTAACTTGCGTTCGGAACTCATCGTCAATTAGCTGGTTGTGTTTGCCTGCCAAAACTGCTAAAAGTTATACACATCATACAAATCATAATAAAGAGCTTCATGGAACCTTTATATAACAAAGAGGAACTGCAGTGTTATAAAAAGGTTTCAAACACTAATGATTTCAATAACATTCAATAATAGGGATTTCTGAATACATTCGATAATATTCCATACGTTGCAGAGAAACCGCCCCTATATGTATTAAAAGCACATAATTGTGCGTCACATAAGTTATAAGTTTTGGACTCGCAATAATTTCCATAACATGACCTTAGTTTAAAAAAGTGCGATGAGGCGCACCTGAGGCGTTTTGACATATTGTTGACATGAAACAAAACAAATATTTGATGATTTCATGTCAACAATATGTCAAATGCCTCTTTCTAAATAATTCATTCATACATATACAAACATTTGTCAATCCAATGTGACCAGATTGCAATCAAAGAACAACAGATTCCTAACTATCAACTTTGAGCATCAATGTTTAAAGTGACAACTGACCAAAACAAAATGTGATGATTTTATTAAGCGTGTGTCACGGGTCACAGGTCACGTGTGTAATTTACTTTTGCACTTAATGATGTTATATAACTAGGGCTGTAAACGAGCCGGAGTCAAGTTAGCCTCGAGCTCGAGCTTAGGAATAACGTGTTTATTCCTAACCCAAAAAATTACACTAAACTCCCTAAACTATTCAATAATAAACATAACACTCTTCACTAAGTTAAAGACAATAATAAATCATAGATAACAAGATAGCTTAGTCGAGTCCGATGAGTTATGCATAGTTATGTTTTAACCCTAGATCTATAATATAATTTTTAAAAGAATTAGTTTTGCTATTAAAAAATGGTTAGCGACGCACATTTCGATGTATTAGATTTCTTCTATAAAAAAAGATTTAAATTTTAAAGTGACAAAACAAAAAATTGATAATTTAATAAAGCAAGTGGTAAGAATATGTAAAATGCCTCTTTCTAAACATTTATTTAAACCATATAAATACAAACATTGTGTGAATAATATTCATGCATTTATGGTAAATAAAGAACAACAGATCTGATTATCCATACCAAATGTTCTAAAGAGAGAGAGAGAGCGTTTGAAGATGATGAAGTGTTGATGGGTAAAGATGGAGCTACGGTGGTGTTAGGGTTTTAGTTGGTGGTGGTACGGTGGTTGGGGGTGGCAGCCACTATAGGAATCTGATAAAAAGTTACCGTACATGATAAAAAGTGATATGGAGAGGGTTATTTACACTATAGGTCCATCTAGAATTATGGTTTTGATAAAGTATATTTACCTAAACCCAGCGGAAGGGGGTCCACCATACGCCCGACTGACGTGCTAGTTTTTGGTTGAGAGGACAGGAAACATGCTTGTGTCGATCTCACAGGTGTATTCCCTTAGCCGGTTTGAGGAAAATGGGTTTCTGGCTGGGCAAGCGGTACTGAAAGCAGAGTCAAAGAAGGTGGAAAAGCACGCGAAAGTTTGTGAGGATAATCAGCATGTCTTCGTCCCCCTGACGTTTGACACGTTCGGCTCCTTGGCGCCAAAGGCGGTTCGGTTCTTGGCTAGAGTTCAACGTGTGGTCCACATCAACTTTTCGACCCCTCAGGGGCGAGGATTTGTTTTCAGTAGATTATGGTTTTTCTATTCAGAAGGGTATGGCGGCGCAGTTTGTTGTCCGTATACCTGCTATCCTTATGTAATTTGCCTTTTTATTTATGGATTGTGTATCAAAAAAAAAAATTTCAAATATTTGTTTTTGTTATTATGTTTTTTGATCGTTGATACTGACTGACGCTAAAAAATGTACGAGTTCTTGTTGAATTTTTTTATTATTATGCCTGTGTTTTAAAATAATGAAACAAAAGTAAAACGACTTAATATCATCTTTGGTGTCCCCAACCTCACTCAAATGACTCGAATGATGAATGAATATCTTGTACATTCCCTCTTATCCTCATTGACTTATATGCCCTGCATTTAATACACAATCGAAATAGAAACTAAAAGGGAATGGTATAAAATATTTGAAAAACAAACCATTATACAAAATAATAATACCAAACCGAACAACAAATCGTCATCTTGGTGATTGACATGTAACAAATGTGCTATAAATAAAATACCGTGAAAAATTATGTCACATTACTCACAACCCTCACATTATGGCCGATTCATAGACAAAGAATGAGAAGTTGTTTCGAGTTTACGTGTTTAACAAATTAAAATGATTGTGTTAAGATTCACTTGTTTAACAAAAATATGTGTCATTTAGAGGCCATTGCCAACATCGAAATTAATTAGTTCGATCGATTCAGTAGGATGGATCCGCTAAGCCGATTTTTGTTCATCTGTGTGTGATCTCACCCATCTTCATAGTGGCGGATCGATGTTCTCGTTTTTTTTTTTTTTTAATACGAGTTTTTCTAGTGTTGGTAGCCGCTGATGGTGGTGTGACATTGGTGCACATGACATGGTTTTGGTGATTGACATACAAAAATTTTTTTTGACAAGCCAAACGAAACTTTCATTCAATCACCAAAAAATACATATAATCCATACATAGCCATATAGCGAGGGGTTACTTGGGCATATCACCCAAAACAACTACCAACACCTAGACATCAAACAATTATTATACAAAATTCAGCCAAAATCTATATCCGAAAATTGATTCCACCTGGCTAAATCAACACCTGGGATCTTCGCTCTTTTCATCACCCACCAATAGGATTCTTCTTTTATGTCCTCCATTACCTTAGACGTGCTCGTGTTAATACCGTTAAAAATCTTGTTATTTCTTCGCAGCCAAATCTTCCAAATCGTTAACAGGAATATAGCATACATAACCTCCTTCTTTTTCTTATTCCAACCAATGAGTCGCGGTGCCCCAGCAGTTGAGAGATCGAATCATACCAAGGCGGGTCCGGAATTTTCAACCAAAAACAAACATTCCACCATATCGTTCTGGCCCACAGACAACCTGCAACAAATGGCTACAATGAAAAAATATGATTACAAACTAGTATCCAAAATAATGATTACAAACTGAAAAAACTAATCGTCATCTTGGTGATTGACATGCAACAAATGGCAATAAATAGCTACAATGAAAAAATATTTAATAAAATTCACAAATTAACCCTCATCATGAACAAAAAGTTTGTACATAACATCTTCACTCAACATTCACACTTCATCTTATGCGATTAAGAGAAATTCAAAACCGTTGTGTAACAAAATTAACATAGATTAGTATCGTGGTTCAAGGAGTGAACACAAAAAGAGACGTCATGTCATGTGCACCAGCTTGTTTAGAGAATCAACATGTGTTCTTGCCGTTTGCCTTTGACACATTTGGCTCTCTAGCCCTGAGGCAGTACGGTTCCTGAAACGAGTGCAAAAGGTGGCCCACTGTGACTCGCAGAGCCCTAAGAACCAAGGTTTTGTGTTTAGCAGGATAGGTTTTACGATTCAAAAGGGGATTGCGGCGCAGCTTGTTGCCCGCTTACCCGCCATCTAAGATGTAACTTGTTTTATCATGTATGGTAGTATGGGATTACGTCATGTCGAGTTTACTTGTTTAACCATTTTAATTAAAATGATTGTGTTCAGGTTCACTTGCTTAACGTATATATATGTGATGAAGCGGCCATTACCAAAATCGAATTAGTTTGATCGATGCAGTAGGATGGAACCACTCAGTCGATTTTGCTCATCCTTGTGTTAGTTTGTGACCGCCTAGCTCGTGTAGCATATATCAAAGGGAACATGTCAAAAAGCTAAGCCCATGTATTTTCATGTAAGGCTATACAAAAACTTGACCATTATGTTCCAAAAAGCGGATCCTGCCTCATTCGACAATACATTAAGCGCTTTCATAGTAACGGTTATAACATTAGGCTTGCTAGCAACCTTCTATCTATCGACTAAACATCTTAGTTATATAATAGGTTGTTTAAACCCATAAGTCTTTTTCAACTTTAGATTCCAAAATGTTGTGATTTAGCTTATTTTCAACAAGCTGAAGCACTTGCATGTACCTATCAGCCTCTTCAAATTGTTCATAGGCAGCCATAAGTTTTTCATATCTCGTTGCTAGATCCATCATGCCCGGTTTCTTTACTAACGTGACGTTTGCTTTTGTTTCCATAAGAATCTGGGCCTCCTTCCTTTTGTGAAAAGCTTCAAAATGTGCTCTAATCCATGACACGTTAATGTTGGCGGCCTCTGCATCCGACACTTGGCACTCTATATCTTTTACCATCTCAGTCATATCATTGGTTTGAATCCGCTTTACAACTTCACAAACAACCTCAAGGAATGATGATCTTACAGCAACTGATTTGAATACACAATCAGCTGCAATGTCACCGTGTTTCTTGAAAATGGCTTCAAGAATTGCTGCAGTACTCCGCTTCACTTTGTAGCCTTGGACGCAAACTATGCCATTCTGAGTGGATGAGAACTTTTCCAGCTATGCAATAAAAATGTACATATTAAAGGTGACCCGTGACAAAACGAGCGGGTCGGGTAATGGGTCAAATTGGTTGTGTTGACATGGTAGTTTTTATATTTCTTTAAATTCCATGATAACTAGTATACTACTTGATATTAGTTTTTATATTTCTTTAAAAATGTACAACCTGACTCGACCTTACCCATTTTGACCCGTAAGCTACTAAGCAATTTCGTTATCTGTTTGGAAACATTGATTCACCCAAAAGACTAAAAAAAGCCAAAACTCACCAAGTTCTGTCCATGTGGGCCTAAGTTTCCTTTTCAAATATTAGTAATCAAGGGAATATATAACATAACTGAGAGGTAGGGAGATACATACAGAATCCGACATAGGTGACACATTTTCAACCAGCTCGCATCGATCGTCATTTGGTTCTAATAGTACTACATCATCATCGTAGGCGTCGGCATAGGCGTCATCATCCTCATTATAATCTTCATTTCCTCCTCTTCCTCCTCCTCCTCCTCCTCCTCATCATCATCATCATCATCATCATCATCATCATCATCATCCTCATCCTCAACCTCGACCTCAATTTCCTCCTCCTCCTGGTCGTCGTAATCGTCGTCGTCATCATCATCATTTCCATCCTCCTCCCCATCATCATCCTCATCACCATCATCAACATTAAGTGACTACAAAGATAAAGCAATACATGTTAGTCTACATACTAAGTATAACAAGAGTGAAGAGTTGTCAATGTTATTCATTTTATTTTAAACTGATCATCCTCTTCATCTTCATCTATTTTCTTATTGATTTTTCTATATACATTCTTCATCTTCTACTGTGTTCTTATTGCATGGCAGTAAAAACAGCGCGTCCATATTCAACCAATCCTACGATTTACCTGCCTGTTACTAGGGTGTGCAGCCTCACTAAGTAATGACTTAAGTTCCAACAGTGACTTGGTTGTAAAATATCTTATAGCTGGAGTTTTTGCCTTTGCAGGTGCCTGTCTTAGCAGCCGGTCGTGTGCGTATAATACCTGTTATGAAAATGTAACATTCATTAATCAATTCAAGATACATAACATTTGCCTTTCACAATAATACATACCGCAAGGAAAGTCAATGGCCCGTTGTATGACTCTTTACCATTCCATTTTTCCTTAGTCCTTTTCAAACATGTTATGATGTAACTACACCAATCCATGTTACCTATCTCTGTTTCATCTCTAATTGACATTAGGAACCTTTTATTAACGGACGTACTTTTTGTTATCTCGCCCATTATTGTGTTGAACACAACAAGGAAGTTCAGTTTAAATAGCTTTCCACCATCCTTCTGTAACTTCATTTTTTCAGTCACATGTCTCACACTTATTCTTGCAAAAGCACAATCAAACTGTCTCCTCCATTCTAAGGTAACAGCATCGTGCTGCGACGGCCTGTGCCTGTTCTTCTCACTCACGTTGTTTCCACCCATAGGCACACCGAGGACATCATGAACTATGGTAGGCGTTATCTTTATCATATGTGTGCCAACATTTAATGTGTTTTTTCTATGATCATAGTTTACCAGCAACCAATAGGCTAAAGCGTTTGGTATGGAATTTATGTTCATATACTTTATAGATTCAAACCCCATATCCTTAATTGCAGCGTTTTGTGCGTCACTTAAACCTACAAGCGCGTTACAAAGCCTCTTTGGGCTGCTTCGTGACGTGAGTCTTTTGTTTGTATATGGTATAAACGGTTGTGCTTGTAGCGTATTTGGGTTTTTAGTCGCGTGTTCATTGGGTATCTTTCTCTTTACACGGGTTTGCAATCATCATTAGACACTTCTTGAATACGCTCCTTGCGTTTACCCATTGATGAAGACGCGTTGTCTACATCAAAGATGACGAACAATTGATTAAGTTAATTCGCATTGTTTAATCAATAATGCACCCTTTTCCAAATAAAAAAGTAACATTAAACTAGTAAATGTCTATTTGTATTTGATTTTGCACCATTCTTCTTCCATTAAAAACAAAAACAGTACCTTAAGCACACACAATAATGTTTTGTAATGTATAGAATATTTTCAACATGATTCCATAGTTCTTATTTGAAAAAGATTTTTCCAAGATTTCAGACAATGGGAACTGTTGTCTGTGTGTTTACAAGGTAACTCTCTGATTCTCTATGTATATGTATATAAGGTGAATTTTATCACACAACACCAAATATTGCAAGAACAAAACGAACAAACCTAAATCTTTTCATTTTATTATCCGTTCATAAGAGAGTTTTGGGGGGGGGGGGGGGGGGGGGGGGGGGGTAAGGGCTTGTGTTTGGATTAGGGGGCTAGACACGCTTTGGGTAGATTTTGCATTTAATTTTTATTTATTTTCTAATCTCGGGAAACGCCGTAATCAAGTCTGATACACCAGCGTGGACCCGGTTAAAAGAACATAGTATGGGGCAGATCTTGGGTAGGGCTGCCAATTAGACAGTGTGACATTGGGTCACTTGTATGAAAGTAACTTGCATTTAACCATTTTTCTTTTTTTTTTTTAAAAAAAATTAAGATTAAAAAGGGTGAATGATTTACTTTGTTTCGCCGCAAATTGTGTTCCAACTAGAATCTCCCTTGTGTACATATGTGTAAATTAAAAGAACAAAAGTGTGATTTCAGAAAGAAAGCATTGCATGTGTGTAACCAAATCTTAAAATCACAAATGATTTAACTAACAAATTCCTTTCTCTAAACAGTAAAAAATCATATTTGATGATCACATAAAGCAAGTGGCAACAATATGCCCCTGATGCAAGTAGGCCATACAAATACAAACATTTTGTTAAATCAATGCAAACTAGAGCAGCAAAGTGAGTGTAAGGATCCGTACCAAATGTTTGTGTTGAGTGAGCTTTTGAAGATGGGTTGCTTAAGGCTACCCGGTAAACAAAGGGGGGAAGGGGGTGACACGTCGGAAAAAGTGGGACCGGAGGACAGAGAACGGGAGGGGACGGGGGGAGGGGGGCGGTGTAGGGAGGTGGAGACGGGGGGTGGCAGGGGGCGGTGATTGGTGGAGGTTTTGGTGGGGGGCGGTGATTGGCCCGTCCGATGCGTCCGTTGGGAGACGGGGGGGACGGGGGTGGGAGGGGACGGGGGCTCCGGGGCGGTGTTTGGGTTGGGGACGGGGGAAAAGGAAGGAGACGGGGGTGGGGGGCGTCTGTTTACCGGGTAGCCTAAGTGAACAGGGTGGTGACTTGGCGATGGTTTAAGGGTATATTTGGTAAGGAAATTTTAGGAACCTTCAGAAGCTTTAATAAAAAAACAAGAGCTTGTACTTTTTAGATTAGTTGAAGCTCATGAGAAAAAACTTAATGTTAGAACGCCATTATTACTAGCGTTTAACAAAATAATATTTAAAATTGTTTAAATAACCTTCCAAAATAATAATTTAATTTTAGATTATACTTTAGTTATGCACATTTTGATCATCTTATAAATTTTATTAAAAGCTTCAATTACTCTGTCAAACACATTAATATATCTAAAAAGCAATAGCTAAGCAACTAGCCACTAGTTAATTGTGCCAAACATACCCTTATAGTGTGTTTGGTTGGTTAAAGGAATGAAATCACCCATTCTACAAGGCATTCCATTCCCTCAAAATCATTCCATCCACCCCCATTTTTTTCATTCCGTCCCTCATTCACCCTTTACTAACAACACCATAATCCACCACCACGAACCACCATCGTCACCACCCACCACCGCCGTCACCACCACCACCACCGCCGTCACCACCCACCACGTCGCCCGCCACCTACCACCGTCGCCCACCACCTACCACCGTTGCCCATCACCGCTGCAGCCACCACCCACCATCGTCATCACCACCCACCACCGCCGTTGCCGCCACCCACCACCGTCACCCACCCACCGCCGCCATCCAACACCACCCAACGCCGACCACCACCGTCGCCACCCTCGCCGTCACCACCCATCACTGTCGTCGTCGCCACCAACCACCATCACCCATTACCTTCACCCACCCACCACTGTCACCCACCTACCATCACCGCCATCACCTCCGCCCTTGGTTTTAAAAAGCGCGAAGCGCACAAAAGCGACGAGGTCTAAAACCGAGGCGCAAAGCGCAAAAGCGGTGGGCTTTTCGTACACGAGGCGTAAGACGAATATATAAATTTTTTTATACATGTTATAGGTTTTTAGCATCATTTACCCAAAATATAGATACAAATAGTGTTTTTATTAATTCTCATAGCTTTCTAGTATCATTTACTTCAAATGTTGTTATAAATAACCTTTATTTTTCATTTAATATATAGGTAAGTTATATGTACAACCTAAAAAACAATATGTACAACATATTGATGCATTAACTTCTAACAGTCTAGGGTTAATTTTGATAAAAGATGAAACTCTAAGGATAAAACATATTTTTAGTTAAAAGAAAAGCTGAAAAAGAAAAATAAAGTAGTGAACATCTTTTTAAACCTAAAGAAATGACGTATTTACACAAGTTGCTATTCTCTCTCTCTCTCTAATCCTCCATCTAACCCTAAAAATCAGCCGCCAAGCTTGTAACCTTGCTACACATAAACATGAAACCTGGATTAGCTATGATTTCTTCTTTACTTCTCTTATTCCATAGCTTGTAAGTTCTAATAGTTTCTCTCTTTTAAACTCATTATTTGTTTTTCTCTTTTAAACCCTAATTTAGGCTTCTTGTCATTAAAGCGAGTGCTTCTTAGCTTCATCGCCTGGAAAGAAAAGCGCAAAAGCTCTCGCTTCCTGTACAACACTCGCCTTGTGTTAAATAAGGCGCAAAAAGCCTGCGCCTGAGGTCGCCTCGTGCCTAGGCGCGCCTCAGGCGCGCTTTTTAAAACCAAGCCTCCGCCCATCGCCATCTTCGCCACCACCCACCACCGTAGTCGCCACCCATCACCACGCTAATGCCACACACCACCACATACCATCACTGCCACCAACCACCACTACTCACCTTCGTTGCCCACCCACCATCACGGCCATGCACCTCCACCTTCCACGTCACCACCACTGACGCCGCCACCCACCACCACCGCTACCGCAACATATCACCACCCATCATCACCGCCACTGACCACCGACTTACAACTATAAATAATCTATAAATTTTACAGAAGCTTATTTAAATCCCAACTTTCATTATTTGTATTTTTACTTTCAAAAAATATATTTTAAATATGTTTAGTATATTTTCTTTTTTAATTCATAACTAGTTTATGATAAATCTGATTAGAGTGATTCACAAGCACAAAATTTTTATAAAACTTTTTCTATCATATTTAGCCCTGTAAAATTATTATTTTAGAAAATACTATATTTTTATATTTTTAATCATTTTAAATCAAGTTCTCCATTATTAAGGAAAAAAAATCTATTTTATATTAAATGAAAACAGAAAATACTTTTCAAAGTTATTTTCAACTTTATACATTAGTATATGAGTTAACGTAATAACTTTGATTTAATTAGTATAAAAATATAATTACACATCAGTAACAATTAGTTTCTAATAAAATTATATTTTAATAATTTTTATACTAATTAAATCAAAGTTATTACCATTTACCCATATACTAATTACACAACGTCTTTATTGATTTGCTAGAACAACATAACGAATCGAATATGCACAAACTTATTTACATGGACATAATAAATTAACAATAATCAATTTGAAAACCAAAGGTGCATTTAACATTCACGATAATTACTTCTGGACTGTATCCATGTGCTAATTTAAAAAAAAAGGAACAAATTTGTGTAATCAAACCTTCGAATCAGATCCATATCCAAATCGAGAAGTAGGTCTACACCGTCATTGATGTTGGTTAATGGAAGAAGACGATGTGAAGCGAAAGAGACTCACCAAGCATGTTTGAAGGCTTTGATGACTCCATGGATGCTGATGAGAGGAATGAGAAACCCTAAAATGGAAAGCTTAAAATATTTCTTTATGGCTATAAATGAGAAGAATGGGAAGCATATGCTTTTTAAGCCATGAGAATGTGAGGATACATATACACTTCATGGGCACTCAAAGGTCTAAGAATTTAATCGGGTTTTATTAGGTTTTATGAAGGTGAGTTACATCTTGAGATGCATATAAAGTGTGTATTACACAAATACACATTTGACATTATATGTTGTACATGAGGGACATAAAGGGAAGAAATTGACCAAAAAATGAAGATTGTGAAGAGATCTTTGAACTCCCATCTAAAAATTTGATGAAATTATCTTAGTGGACATCATTGCTCCTTAATAAGGTAATAGAGATATAGATATAAATAATAATATTGATAATTATTCTTTAACTGCCATATGACTTATAATTTTTCCATCTATTCATTAAATTTAGATAAAAAAAAGGGGAATTGGATTTTAATAATCCAAACTATTTGAAATTAGCCACTGGCACCCTCAACTAAAAAAATTGGTCATATATAACCTTAACTATTGACTTATTGGAATCTAACACCCAAACTAACTGACGTCGTTAGTTGGGTTGCTGACGTGGCACGCTGATGTGTGCACACGTAGATTGACACGTCAGCATGCCACGTCAGCGAACCCACTAACGGTGTTAGTGATTTAACCGTTAGTGGGTGTTAGATTCCAATAAGTCAATAGTTCAGGTTATATATGGCCAATTTTTTAGTTGGGGGTGCTAGTGGCCAATTTCAAATAGTTCAGGTTATTAAAATCTAATTCTAAAAAAAAAACGACACCTTGCCTGGTGAACTACAAGATGTACCAAATTTCACAATATTAAAACCATTGTAAATATCAAAGAATGATCCAATTCATATAAGGTTCAAACCACATAATAAAGGTTAAAGTTAGCTGTATCATCCATGGTAAACTTCTACTACTTACACACCATTACATGATCTAGTTACTTAGCCTATACAACTGGATGATTTACACATGAGTCTAGTTTAGCTTTAGCTTCCAACATGCTGTCATTTAGATTCTTTTCAACAAGATGCAGCACTCTCACACTCCTTTCAGCAGTTTTAAACCGTTCTTGCGCACGCATTAGCTCCTCACATCTCTCTCTCAGATCTATCTGGGCAGCTTGTTTAACCAAACTTGTGTTTACTTTCATTTCCATAAGCAAACTGTACTCTTTACTCGTCTCCTTCCTTCTTTGAAAGGCTTCAAAGTGCGATCGAATCCATGACACATTAATGTTGGCGGCTTCTGCATCCACTAGGCATTCTATATCTTTCACCATCTCAGTCGTATCATTGAGTTGAATCCGTTTGACAATTTCACAAACAACCTCGAGGAAATGTGTTCTCATAGAAGATGTTTTGAATACGCAGTTAGCTGTAATGTCACCATGTTTCTTGAAAATGGCTTCAAGAATTGTTGCATTGCTCCGCTTCACTTTGTAGCCATGGACACAAACTATGTCGTTTTGACAAGATGAGAGCTCTTCCAACTACACATAAAATCATAGAGGATTAGAGGTGACTAAATGAGCGGGTCGGGTCGGGTAATGGGTCAACAGGTTGGCTTGACACGTTAGTTTTTCTATTTTCTGAAATTCCGTCATCGTTTACTACTAAGAAAACTGTGGCATCAAAAAAAAAAAACCAATTACTTACAAAGAATTAAAATTTATAACCATATTTAGTATTCTAGTTACATAAAATTTAGGAAAAATAACGTGTAACACAATCGGACGCGATCACGCGACCCTTTTTGACCCATAAATCATTAAGCACTTTCTTTATTCTAGACTGTTTGGAAACGTCGTCACCAAAAGACTTGATAAAAAAGCCGAAATTCACTTGGTTTTTCCATATGGGCGAAATTGCATGTTCTAACGTTAATCATAGAAACGTATAACATAATTGAGAGGTAGGGAGATACATACAGAATCAGACATAGGAGACACATTTTCAGCCAACTCACATTGTTCCTGCTTGGGGTCTAATAGTTGTACATCATCAAGTAACTGCACATATAAAGCAATACATGTTAGTTAGGCGCGCGTTTTATCATACAAACTTTCGACAAAGTACATACCCTAATTTATGCATCTATATTTTTTTATCAAATAAATCAACCTATATGTCAAATAATTTATGCATCTATATTTTTTTACATATACAAAATTTGAAATTTTCCCTCAAACCTTTTGTGTTTGTTTTAGCTTCTTTGGTGTGTGAGTGTTTGTGTTTCTCCAAGCGCGTCCTAGATACATAGGATTTGAAGTTGCCCCCCAAATCCTTTGTGTCGGTTTTTGCTTCTTCTTTTGTGTCCGAGTGTTTGTGTTTTCCCCAAGCACGTTCCTTTGTCTTACCCATATTATAACCAATCTGCAATCAAATAAGACACTGATTACCAGCGAACATATAGACGCATGAACCAACCCACCGACCCACAAATTTCGCCACTTGTATCTGTCATGTTAGAATGTTGACAAGTATCGTCTCACACATCAAAAGTTTAACAAAACTTATCACTAGCCAACTGTCAGATTAGCAAATGGCATGAAATATATTTATTTATTTTTTAAATTAATATGAAATTAGGCCAAGAGAAATCAACTAACCTCTTCGCGGTATAATGTTCTTAAACCACTTTTTTCTTTTTTCTCGGTGGGCTTCGACTGATCAACTCTCAGTTTCTCAAGAACTGAAATAACCGCTCTCTGTTTTATTGGTTTTGACATAATTAGTCGTAAAGTAAGTACTAAAGCAGACATCAGTAACCTTAAGACGACAATGTAATCTGCATGAATAAATCACCTTTGTAAATCCTGATGCATTTCCCTTATAAACTTGTTTGCTAATGGAGTGTTCGAGAATCTCTCTGGCCCATTCGGGTGGATTTCTGTTCAAAGATTCATAAATGCATCTTCTGATTCTTGATCCCACATTAGTTGGTAGCTTTCTTACTGGTTCAAGAGCCTGGGCCCACTCAGGTGAGTCAGCATCATTTACATTCATCTCTTTTCCAGAGTGTCCAGTGTCAATTTCTTTCTGTTCTGTGATGATGTCAACAGCTTCTGCTAAAACCTGTGAATAAAAAAAATTGCAAAAATCATTAATGGTAAGGCTTAATGATAATAAACAAAATCAAAAGCTATCAACATAGATATTAGCCGAGCGCGAGCCCACTTGGTAGAATCACATGCCACTTAAAGCGGAGGTCACAGGTTCAAGCCTGGGCAAAGGGATAGTTTAGGATTATTCGTGTTACATGACGTTTGTTGTTTAGACTTGTAAAATTGCATATTTAACCAAATGGTAGAATTGATGATTTCACAGATCAAATGTCAAACTTGTTTAAAAAGTGCGAGGCACTGAGAGGCGTTTGCGTCTCAAAAGCCAAGGCGCATGCATCTTGCACGCGTCTATGTACAACCAAATAAGTTTTATTTACAACGGAAGTCAGGGCTCTTATATTTTTTCACGCGTCAACCTACTTATAAACTTCGTACAAACCCTAATTTCGACAAATGCATCTTTCTTTATTAAAGCACCATTACATAGTCGCCACAATTTATGAAGGCGTAAGAATGCAATTAAACAACAGTAATTGCATTCTTATGCCTTTATAAATTGAGGCGATAACTAACACACTCTCTAATATACTCCTAACCTTTCGTTTCTTCTTTGGTGTGCAAATGTTTGTGTTTCTCCAAGCGCGCTTCTTCGTCTTGCCCATCTGCATCAAGAAAACAACAATTACAAGTAGCATTAGCAAAAACCAATCACCGAAACTGAAATAACCAACAAAACCACACCGATATAACCGATCCAAACTAATAACCGACAGCTTAGTTTTGTTTCTGTAACTTATACACCAAAATTCATTATTTTGAGCCAAAAGTTTTAGTTAGTACAAAATTTTTAGACCAACAGTTTTATGCCCAAATTTATTTTTTTTTAACTGATTTTTCATGCCCAAACGTATTAAACCCGAATGTAAAACCAAAAACCGACACGTGACAGAGCGAAACCAGAAAACCCTTGTTTTCGGTTGTTGGTCCGGTTTGAGCAAAAAACCGACTCATGCACACCACTAATTGCAAAAGTATATATAGACATGAACTCATATATATCTCTAAACTAAAAGCACATAATAGATGATTTCATAAAGCAAGGAGCAACAATATGATGCAATTACTACAGCAATAAGACCACATATGAACCGAAAACAACTGGTGTATAAACGAGCTGAGCCGCCTGTGAACTACTCGAGATCAACTCGTTAAAAACTCAGATCCTGTTGAGCTTAAACGAGCTTTAGCCCAACACGAGCTTTTGCTCAGGGGCGCAACTTCATAGGGCGGAAGGGGGCGCCCGACCCCCCGAAATTTTCGCTCAGAAGTTTTGATTATATAGTATCCGTATATAATTTCTTTTGGTATATACGGTTTCGACCCCCCGAGATTTTCGCTCAAGCTTCACCAACTCTTTTGCTAACATAACGAGCTCTAGGCTAATCTTCACATGTCAAGCTCGAGCTCACTTGCAAGCGTAAGTTATTATTTAATATATAAAATATCCATTATCATATAAAATAGTTATCACAAAAATATTTAAATAATATTATACATGTGTGTGTGAGATAGAGATTATAAAAATAAAAATATATAAGTAAATAATTAAATAATAAACGAACCAAGTTCAAGCAAAGCATGACAAACAAAGCTCGAGCCAACGAGCCTAGGCTTGACTATGCTAATTTAATGGATTATATATAGAACACATGTTGGCAACTTTGTGTGTGGGAGTGAAAATGTACAAGTTGTGAAGCAGAAGGTACAAAGAGTTAATGCATAAAAAATGATGGATGATCGTCACCACCTTGTTTGGGTATTTTCCATCTTTTATCCTCCGATTACAAAACCACATCTGCAACTGGCGGTCTGTTAGACTCAACTGCGCTGATAGCTTTGCTCTAACCTTCTTCGTTGGATATGCATTCCCTAAATACCATATCAAGTAACAAATTTATAACAACAACTTTAAGCAAGATCAACATAATATTAATATTAATATTAATAAATAAACTACAAACCAGCATAAGTTTCTTCAAGAATGTGCAACTGAAAAGGTGTCTTCCTCATCTTTGTTTCCATTTCTTGTCAAAAAGATGGAAACTTGGAACTGGTTTTGCAATTCACATGTTCATTTCTTAATAGTTTTTTAATTTAATAAAATAAAATAATATTATTTCACTCTAAGTATATATATAGATTCCATCTTTCTTTAGAGTAATAAATTGAAATTTATGTCCCTATTTTTGGGCCAATATCTTTTACAAGTCCGTGCGTCCCTTTTTTAAAATTTTGAAAATAGTCTCTAATAAGAATGGGAAATTATATAGATACTCTAAACTTTTACAATGTGCAACACAATTAATCTAAATTTTTGTAATTGTAACACCTTTATTTTTAAAATGTTATCTAATTTCAGGTACTAAAGTGTTATAAATTGTAAAAGTTTTGACTAAAGATGTTACAAATATCAAAATTTTGGACTATTTGACCATGAGTGATAATACTTTTGGATGATGATTTATTACTTACAAGTGTATTTTTAACTTTGCAAGAACTACTCCACCAAACGATCTCGTCGTCATTGACTACTCAATCTCCTTCCATCACTAATTAACTAACTAACTCTAAGCCAATGCTCTCATCTTTCTTATTCTTGAATTATTGTCTCGATGCCAAAATTGTTGCTGAAATAGTGAAATTTGCAAATATTTATCATTTTATTTTATTTGAAATTTACATACCATGTAATATATAAGATTTGTGCATACCTCGAGCGTGATATATACGTGATCAACTTATACTATAAGCGTAACAACTTAACGCTCTTATATCTAAATACCGAAAGTTGCATAATTAGTAAAACTTTGCAATAGGGATGAGTATCGGTACCGTTCCAAACTAGTATTGATCAAACAACATCGGTACTTGCAGGGCCGTCCCTAGAATCCTAGAAAACTTTTGGGGCGACTAGAAAAAGGACCCATGTTGTGCCAACTTCAATATAGTTTTAAACATTTATGTCATTTTTAAATGGGTTTAAACTTTATTAATAGGCATTAATGAGTAAAAGAGTAATGGATTTTACTATTTAATGGCTTAAAATAAATAAAACGTTAATGGTTTAAGTGCTTAACAAAGTGTGTCTATGTAAACTTTAAAAAAGGGGCTCCTAGGGAGATTGGGCCCTTGGACGTCGCCCGCCCTTGGGTCGGCCATGGCTATCAGTATTCGTATTCATTTTATTGTTTTAAGTATTTTCGCATTATCGCCTTATCGGTTGCGTACCATCATAATCAGTACGACATTTGGTTTATATTTTACTCAATTTTAAATTCAGAATATTTTATACAGACAACTGAATCAGGGGTGTAAACGAGTCGAGTTGTGAAGCTCGAGCTCGAGCTCGGCTCGGTTCGAGCCTACAATCTTGAGCTCGAGCTCGGCTCGCTAGCAAAATCCAAAGCTCGAGCTCGGCTCGAGGTGATTTGAGAATCTCAAACGAGCTCGCAAAAGCTCGGCGATAACTTAGGCTCGCGAGCCCAATCGTTAAGGCTATAACTTAGGCTCGGGCTCGGGTTCGGGCTCTAGCTCGTTAAGGCTCGATTAGGCTCGCGAGCCAATCGAGCTTTGTATCTAGGGCTCGAGCTCGGGCTCGATAACTAAACGAGCCATATTTCAGGCTCGGGCTCGGGCTCGTTAAGGCTCGGCTCGTTCGAGCTTTTTACCGAGCCGATCCCGAGCCGATCTCGAGCCGCTATGTGTCATTTACACCCCTACAGATGTACAACTTATAAGGTACGTATTGTTCTTACTAAAGTTGTTAGGTATTGTACACGAACATGCTTTAGACATGCCTTTTGTATTGAATGCTAAAAGTAAAAAATAAATGATGCGATTTTGTTTTATTTATTATAAAAATAGTTTATGGTTTTAAAATGGACTGAAATGAAACCAAAAAAATGAACCAACGTAATATACAACCACTTCAATATTTTTCTTTAACAAAAAGCCACATTCTTTATTGATTTCTTTAAAGTTAATTGAATGAGAACTAGAGTTTCTTTTATGGGTTTAAAAAGAAAATAAAAGATATTGATGCTAACAAGTAACACAACTTTTTGTCCTGTAGTTGAGGAAAGACTTTGGTGTTTCTTGTGATCCAAATTCAGTTCCTGCTCTCCTTATTATTTTATGTGGCATCAGGTGAAGAGCGAATACGGTGGTGCCGGTTCGACTCAGATATGAGGCGAGGTTTTTACCGATTATTCCACTGTCGTGCCTTCCGGCGAGTGGAGGTCGGGTTTCCGCGCATCTGGGAGAGCCTAGGGCTAGTGACTGTCGAGTAGTCGACATTGGCCACAATGCCCGGTGGGTGTCACGGTGATTGACACATCGTTCCCTGCGGTTAAAACAAAAACTCGTTTAAATAAAGAGATGATCGTCAACTTGTTTAATAAAACATCTTAACTCACCAACTCATTTAATCTATTATTACAAACCGCTAACTAATTTCCAACTTGATTGCAAACCATCAACCCGTTTAATTTGACAAATTTAATTGTTACGGTTAGAGATGATGTATTTGTCACTAATTAATATATGGGTCATGTTATAATTCCGTAGTTCAGCTTGTCAATATGACATAGTTCACATCCCTAAATTCCTAGCTGATGGAGAACTATTTGAATATCATTTCTAAAGCGGATTTTCTAGTTTGTTTTAGATTCGGTCTACGAAGACACCCTCAATATCTTTTTGAACACTCTTGCCACCTATAATCCAATATAGTGGCGGACTTAGTGTATGATTAGGATAAGCACGCGGTACCCCTCAACTTTCTTGGCGAAGCACATTTTAGTGCAAAAATTTTTATTTTCTTCTACGTTTTTTGTATTGGCTACCTTTGAACAAAATTTCTTTTCCCACGCTCTACCTCTCAAAAAAATTTTCCAACTCCACCTCTGCATCTACACCCTCCATATTGGCAATATAGAGCCATGGATGCCTCCCATACACTCCATAATGGTCAATATGGAGCGTATTGGTCCAACGTCAAAAACAGACAGACCTAGTAGCTGTCAGTTTATCTGGCGACTGGTCCAAATAGGCTCCATATTAGCCAATATGGAGCATATTGGAGTTGTGTAATTTTTTCTCAAAGACTTGGGTTGTCCGGCATAGGCTATACACATCATGGTGGACAATAAGATGCTTCAATCTTTTTTTACTTAAAATATATTTTTATAAAAAATAGATTTCATTATAGTGTTTATGTTTTAGTTATAAAAAAATTTGAGTTTTAAACATTAGTTTTATACTATTTATAGTTCTAAACATTTATAAAAGTTTTGTGCGTTTAAATAACACAAACATGTTTAAGTAATCGAAACTAAATGATCGTATGATTTATTATTGTTTTAAACACTTTTATAAGTTTTGTTTATTTAATAACACAAACATGTTTAATTAACCGAAACTAAATTATCGACGCATTTGTAGGCAACTAAACATTCAAAACATGTTAAACATACATTAAAGACAAAATTGCATAGATATATAATGAGTTTGTACATACATAATAAAATACAACTGATATCAGAAATACAAACAAAAAAAGTCACAAACTAGGCTACGCCTTGGAATCCTGATTTGCCGGTGATATATAATGATCGATCAGACCGACCGCATCTACCCCACCTCCACCCTGAACCGGCTCATAATAAACAGGGACCAAACCGGTTTCAAACCAAAACCTGACTTGGAACTGGTCAAAAATCAAAACCGGTATGGGTTCCGAAAAAAAAAACAATTTGTTCATTTCTACAACACGCGGACCGGCTTACAACTTAATTACAAACTATCAACTACATTTGACTCAAATTAATATGTTCGGAAGTTGTATTCAGGTTGAACAAATTTATATGTCATGGTTAGTTGTGTGTTGTGGTCCGCGAGTCAGCTGCCGCGAACCACAACGTTAGCCATGTGGATCACGTATACGAGAACACCAAACGCCATTGATTACGCGAGCGACCCAACGTGATGGCGGTCGCGTCCGTTGGTGACAACTTGACCGTTTGAAATTAAAAAAAAAAAAAATTTACTATTTTCATTTATTACTATTACTTAATATATATTTACCACCATTGTTCACCACCAATCTTCATCTTCTTCAAACCTTCACCCAATTTTCAATTATTCATTTTTTAAAATCATGGTGCAATGGACTGAGAAGGAGGAACTAGCGTTAATAATCGCGTATAATTAAGTGCATGGTGACGACGCTTCAACAAGCCGTGGTTCTCAAAACCGCGGACCACAGTGGGGAAAAGTCCTAGTGGAGTTTTTTTTAGTGTAATATTTTTATTTTTTAGTAACTTTTTTTAATGTAATGTTTTTTTAGCGTAATGTATTTTTTTATCTAATGTAATGTTTAAAAAAAATGTTTTGTAAAATATTTATGTTTTATATTTATTATATAGTTGGTAAAAAAAATGACCTGCTCACCTTGAGCCACAACGGGACAGTTAGCAGTCGCGAGCTAGTGACACGTGAGGGCCTACTTGGCACAATTCAACGGGATCAAATGACCGCTCACCTCTAGTTACACCACATATTCTTAGAGCTAATGTATTTAATACTAGTAAATATATGAGCCTATGTTAGGATTCAACAATTCAACGCACATAATGTACACCCCTATCTCTATATTCTTAGGAAAACTATTGGATAATATTTTACAAAGTGAATTTTCTAGCTTTTCTATTGTTAGTATTAACTACTAATCCTATTCATATGAGGTTCAACACACATAAGGTTTAAGCATAGAGGGATCATCCCATTTGACCTAAATACAAGACATTCCATGGCAAACATCAAATAATTACACACCATAGCATCATCTAATTATTAGCCTATACAATGGATGATTTACCCATGAGTCTAGTTTAGCTTTAGCTTCCAACATGTTGTCATTTAGATTCTTTTCAACAAGATGCAGCACTCTCACACACCTTTCAGCATTTTTAAACCGCTCTTGCGCGCTCATTAGCTCTGCACAATCTCTCTTCAGGTCCATCTGGGCAGCTGCTCTAACCAAACTGGTGTTTTGATTTCATTTCCATAAGCAAACTGCACCTTTTACTGGTTTCCTCCCTTTTTGTGACAAGCTTCAACGCGTGCTCGAATCCATGAGACATTAATGTTGGCGGCTTCTGCATCAGACACTTGCCGCTCTATATCTTCCGCCATCTCAATCATATCATTGGTTTGAATCCGTCTGACAACTTCACAAACAACCTCGAGGAAATGTGTTCTCGTAGAAGATGTTTTGAATACGCAGTTAGCTGCAATGTCACCATGTTTCTTGAAAATGGCTTCAAGAATTGTTGCATTACTCCGCTTCACTTTGTAGCCTTGGACACAAACTATGTCACTTTCACAAATAGAGAACTTTTCTGGCTATACAATAAAAGGATACAGGTCAGTGGTGACTTAAATGAACAGTTTGGGTCACGTTGGGTAATGGGTCAAACGAGTTGGCTTGAAACGTTATAAGTAATATATGAAATGTAATTTATAATTAATAATTTACTACTTGATATGAGTAAAACTGTAGCATCAAAAGTATATACACTAATTACTTTAAAGTACTTATTTTTATAACCGTATTTAATATTCTAGTTATATAAAATTTAAGAAAAATAAAAAAGGCAGACTCGACCCATAATCGGACACAAAAAAAGACTTAACAAAAAAAGTCAAAATTAACCAAGTTTTGATTTGGGCCTAAATTTCTTTATCTAATATTAATCATAGGACTGTCTTAACGTAACTGAAAGGTAAGGAGATACATACAGAATCTACATAGGAGACACATTTTCAGCTAAGTCACATTGTTCCTGCTTGGGGACTAAGAGTTCACCGTCACCGTCACCGTCACCATCACCATCAAGTAACTAAAAATATAAAGCAATACATGTTAGTCTGCATACAAATTATAATTGAAATGAAGAGTTGTTGCTGGAAACTGCAGTACAAATACTGCCTGAATCGCAGGAAAACTGTAAAAAAAACCAGTGTTGCAAAACAAGGCCGAGTTGACCGATTACTCCTCGAGTACTCGCTCCAGGGTAGGTCGCCGAGTGTAGCCGAGTTGGCCGAGTACTCCCCGCCTAGGCTGATTTGACCCAGAGTACTCCCCGATTAGGCTGAGTACTCGCTCCAGGGTTGGTCGCCGAGTACAAGCCCAAACCGAGTTTTGCAACACTGACAAAAAACTGCTGAAAATTACGGTGAATTTCTGCAGTAAAAGACTAAGTCAAAAACTCAGAAAATATGAAATTTTAAAGTTTTGAAAACATACGATATTCAGAATTTTGTTTGTATTTATGTTGTCAAGGACGCAAGGCACACTAAAGGCAATAGGCGAAGACCAAAGCCTAGGCGCTTTTAAAGCGAGGGCTTTTTTAAGCTAGTAGCATGTTCTCATGCTTGTTTAGGGTTAGTTTAGGTTGTTTCAGGGAGGTTTACCATTTGTGGCCATTTTTGGCCAGAAATTGTCCTGCAGCAGAGCGTCTGAGAGCTCGCCCTACAGAGCGCGTCACATTTTGGTGTGCTCGGTTGTGCCTTAGCGCCTACTTTGAGAACATAGGTTTGCGATATATATATGTATGTATGTATGTAAAAGTTTCTACTTTCTAGATATGTATATAAACTCAACCAGACTGGCCCGACCCATTTGACCCGTAAATTATTAAGCACTTTCTTTATTCTAGCATGTTTGGAAATGTTTTTTTCACCCGTTAAAACTTAATAAAAAAAGGCAAATTCACAAGTTTTGTCCATTTGGGCCTAACTTTCATTTTCTAACATCAATCAGAGGAATGCATGACATAATTGAGAGGTAGGAATACATACAGAATCCAACATAGGAGACACATTTTCAACCAACTTATTGTTTTCCTGCTTGGGGTCTAAGTGTTCTACATCACCATCACCGTCACCGCCACCGCACCGCCACCGCCACCGTCACCGTCACCGTCATCGTCATTTGGTAACTACAAAGATAAAGCAATACATGTTAGTCTACATACCAACTACCAAGTATAACTGGAATGGAGAGTTGTTGAGTCATTTTTTTGTTTTTTCATTTGATTTTAAACAGACTTTTTCTTCGTTTTCATTTGTTTTCTTGTGACTTTTCATAGACATTCTTGATTTTTGAGATTCTGTGATTTAGGGTTTTATTAAATGTTAATTTTTATTTGAATATACAATATTTGAAGTTTTTCCCACAAACTTTCGTATCGATTTTTAGCTTCTTCTTTGATATCTGAGTGTTTGTGTTTCTTCCAAGCACGTTTCTTTGTCTTGCTCATTACATAACTAATCTGCAAGCAAAGAAGACAACTACCGGTGAGAACATAGACACATGAACCCATATATCTATAATAA
>JAUTDX010007501.1:0-86513 GCA_030844895.1 Ambrosia x helenae | reverse complement strand
TTATGATAATTTTGTGTTTTTAGACATTATGTGATTAATATTATGTCAAGTATCTTTGAGTAATTAGATTAGTATATTTTGGATGGACAATGTTCCTGATGAAATTTTTGGAATTTAATATGTGTTAGTTTGTGCTCGGTTTTGTTCATTAATGTCTGTTTGTGTTCGTTTACGATCATTGGTGTTTTTATATGTTCGTTTTTGTCTGATAACTAAATTTAAAAAATAAAGACAAACAAAACACGAATAAAAACTTCGTTCGGTAATTGTTCATGAACAGTTCGTTAACACGTTATTTCCTTAACAAACAAACACGAACAAAAAATCTCGTTCGGTAAGTGTTTATCAACAGTTCGTGAACACATTAATTCCTTAACAAACAAACACGAAACAAGACCATGTTCGTGTTCCGTTTAGTTTGTTTACAGCAGCGCTTGCTTTATTAGTTGAAAAGAGTTGAAAAAATTTGATGTTTGAAGGCATGCACATATGCTTTGTTATTTTCCTGTTTTGCATCTATAATATATAGTGATTTGGATATTGGATGAACATGAGTATGCACAATCCTTTGTGCAGGGACTCGGTAATAGAAACAGAGGATGGGAAAAGAACAAATGTACACACTTTATAATATGTTTCCCATAATACAAATGACACTAGGTTGGGGTATTTATACCCAAGTACATTGACGGTTACTAAACCGTTTTTATAACTAACTTAAACGAACCGAACCGACGTGACTTAATAATATACAGACGCGACTTTCTGTTTGGCGGTTAACTTCTGTGAGGTTTGACTTTCTGAAGTCAACCCTTCGATATGATTAAGTTCTTGATTAATCTTTTCCAACATTCTCCCCCTTAATCAAGTAATCTTAATCATCTTTACTCTGTTTATGTTTCATCCTTTTGCAGTCTTTTCTTATCTCCTTCTTCTTGATTGAATTTGAACCATTCTTCTATATCTTCTTCAACTTTGATGCATAATAAGTCGTCACGACTAATCCCTTCTTGATCCACATGATCTTCTGATGCTTCTCTGACTCGCCTGGTCTAAGCATGATGAGGGATAAGATGGAGAGCACCATGTCCATCTTCTTCTTTCTAAAATATGCATCTTTAATTCGATAACTCACTTAAATCGAATTCTTCGTGGGTATGATCGCCTCTGCGCTTTAACCCTTAAATAAACACTTCTCGTGTGTTATAAATGGTTCTTCACTGAATATAACTTGTTTCGGACATCGCCGGAACTTTGGCCGGAAAACGGTTTCTATCCGTTTTTTTGTCTTTGAATCCTTTTCGGCCTATGACTGCACCTTTTTCTGATAATAACATAATAATATCCAAGTCTGAATCTGTACAAACAATCTCTGATGTTCGTTTCTTATTTCTTTTGATATACCGATTGATAGTGCAAAACAGGGTATCGGTTTCTTCTACACAGGTTTCTTCTTCGTCTTCCCAAAGCGTCTCGCTCTGATACCAATTGTTATTTTCCTGTTTTGCATCTATAATATATAGTGATTTGGATATTGGATGAACATGAGTATGCACAATCCTTTGTGCAGGGACTCGGTAATAGAAACAGAGGATGGGAAAAGAACAAATGTACACACTTTATAATATGTTTCCCATAATACAAATGACACTAGGTTGGGGTATTTATACCCAAGTACATTGACGGTTACTAAACCGTTTTTATAACTAACTTAAACGAACCGACGTGACTTAATAATATACAGACGCGACTTTCTGTTTGGCGGTTAACTTCTGTGAGGTTTGACTTTCTGAAGTCAACCCTTCGATATGATTAAGTTCTTGATTAATCTTTTCCAACATGCTTTATTAACCTTAAACCATCCACCTCTTGAACAGACTGAATGCATATTAGCACCACATCATCTCTCTTGGGGTAAAACGTATACATACATTGTTGTTTGAAGGCATGCACATATGCATACATCAATAACAAAGAGCAAAGTAGGTAATCGATGGAGTGGATCAGTAGATTAGTTTACCCTTGAACCACCTTATAACTTTCCATCACGCACTCGATCTTAGTTGAATGGATTGTCGTATGATAATTACACCGTCATTACAGATTTACAGTTTAAGGTGGTGAAGTTACGTACACGCCACATTTATAGACACATGCGAGAGTGACCACAACTCCACAATGTATGCAAATGGAATAAGGGAGGAGTTGTCTTTTCTAGTGTCTCGTGTTGATGGCATTATGTATTTTATCTTCGCATTTTGGATGGGGACCAAAAGTCTCCTCACCTTGAATTTGTGTGGTTTTTTTCTAGTACCTTATCTTCTATTATAAAAACCATACAAAACACGTTAACAATTAAACATGTGGGTATCTTTTGACAACTAATTTTAATTAATTAAAAATCTATTATAAATAACCATGAATTTCTATAATGTTGTACCAGAAATCTTTGTGATCAAGATCGATTGTAAAAGATTATAAGAAAGTCAATCTTGTTCTGGAACTAAATTTAGATACTTTATTAGAGTGTGGGGAATGGGGCGGGAGAATGAGCGTGAAACACCCCTTCAAGCCCCAATCACCACCCTCATTGGGCTTGAAAACCGCGTGGCCTCTGGGGCGGGAAGATCTTCAAGGGCGTTGGGCTGGTGGGTTGGGTTGAGTGAGACGATGTGATTGATTGTTTTTGTTTTTTTTGTAAATAAATTACTTGTAAATATTTAAAACTCAAGCCCCTCTACCTTTTGAACACTTGATTTGTTGACCCCACATGTGCCACGTAGCAGCTCACGCCCCCTTTCCAAGCCCCCGACTCCTCCATAGTCTTGTCTATGAGAGTTTTATTCCCCTTTTCTTGAATTCTTATTTTCTTTTTTAGTTTAAGTGATATGAGTATAAAGACTAAGAGTGTGGAAGTGGTGCGGGAGAAGTGGCGTAAATCACCCCTTCAAGCCCCAAACACCACCTCCTTAGGATTGAAAAAGGCTTGAAAAGCTGGTGTGGCCCCTGGGTGGGGAGATCTTTAAGGGCATGGGGCGGGCGGGCGGGTGAGGTGTCCAGTAGCAATTACTCTTTTTTAAAAATAAATAACCATTAAATATTTAAAACCAAAGCTCCCTTTCCAAGCTCCTCTACTCCCCTTACCTTTTGAACACTTGATTTGTAGACCTCACATGTGCCACGTGGCAACTCACGCCCCTTTCCAAGCCCCCACTCCCCATAGTCTAATACCTAAAAGTTATATCAGAGCATCCACAATGCTAATACTAGCAAACCACTCCAAACCGTTACGTAACCATGCCACATCATTTCAAATCACAACCAACTTTTTTCCTCCAACCATAAACCATTCCAAACATCTATCTCATCACTTACTTTTCCTTTTATTTAATTTATATCCTCACACAAAATTTTTTTATTTATTAATAAAGTACAAGTGAGGGACCCACCCCACCCCATTGGACCGTCCGTTGTAGCAAACCACTCCAAACAAACCAACCTCCTATAATGCATTGAAATGGTTTTCTTGGTTTGTCCAAAATGATTGGACCGTCCACAAATCCACAATCAAGCATTGTGGATGCTCTCATTGTGGTGACGTGTTTGGATTGAAGGTTACATTTTTTTTTGAACGGCCAACAAATTGGAATCACTCACGGAACACTGGAGTATCATCGTGCCACCAGTGTTGCCACGCGATCATATTCCACCACCAAGTCACCAATTCAGGAGGAAACTCATAATTATGAGAAAACCCCCTTTGTGAGATTCGAACCCAGGACCATATGGCCCTAAGTCTTATCTCACCACCAAGATACCACTAGGCTATAATGCCTTGGGTAGATTGAAGGTTACATTGGTGGGCCAAAATGTATCTTACTAAAGTAGAAGCAATAAACTTGCCAAGGTTATACTAGATATAGATATATATGGTAGACGAGCTTATTCTGTTTCTTGAGCTCTCAATTTGTCTCCTTCTTGATCGGTAGTGGTCCCTGTGATTAATGTATCTTCTAATCTTCACCACTGACGTTAATGGAGATCATTTTATTCAGTTTTGTTTTAGTATTAAGTATACTAAAAACAAGTTAGATTAACAGTAAAATACGATAAACTGGTGACAGGAATACCAGTTTATTAGAAGTAATTATATAATTTATATAAGTTTGTCCCAATTGCTAAGTGTTATGTGCCTAATGTCCAAGGCTTGACACAAAACCACTATCGAGCCGGAGGTCTCACTGGAAGCAGCCTCTCTATTCCCACGGGGTAGAGGTAAGACTGTCTACATCTTACCCTCATCAGACCCTACCTTAGCTTTTGCTATTGGTGTGATTAACTGAGTATGATGATGAGGATACAAAAAAAATGAATAACAATAATAGTAATAATAACAACAAGAAGTTGTTGTTGTTCAAGCACAAGCCTTTTGGATATTGCATGGATAATGGCACAAACTCATTTTTCAGTTTTACAAAATTAGTCTGTGTGCAGTGGCGGATCTAGAAATGAATTTCAGTAGTAACGTTTTTCATTTTAGTAGCAACGTTTTCCAAATTACGTAAAAAAAAACAATTTTTCACTAATTTTCCACTAGGCGCGCAAAGTTGAGCAACAACGGACGCTACACCTAGTTATTAACTAGGTCCGCCCCTGCCTGTGTGTACACAATAAAACATGGCAATGAACCCGCGTGCAAGCATGAAGAAGCATAATATACCTAATAATTCAAAGCCTTTGTGTACACAATATACCTAATAATTAAAGGCCTTTGTGTACACAATAAAATAGCATGTGGTTTAGTCGGGGAGAACGGGGCGTTTTCGGGGTAGCAAAACCAAATCGGTAACACCGTCGTTTGTACAAAGCACACGGAGAAAAGCATAGACTAAACATAAAATTTCTTCAAATCACTACCACCCTTTTTTTTAAAGAAAAGCATATACTAAACATGCTAAATTTCATTGCACCGTATTCTATGTGGTCACCATCCCAAATATCTACCATTTTGCCCATAAAATGAGTACATATGCGCATGCACAAATTTAAGAAATGACCCATTTCAATATGTCCATTTTTAAGCTTTTCCTCTGTTTAAATAACATGGAACAATACCTGATAGTTGATTCATCATATTTATATAGCAAGTGCCATGTTTTTAAAATACAAAAGCCATTTGGGAATAAATAATACTTGTTATATATACTTTTTTTCTGGAGAATTGATAACTTACTTTAACTTCCAACGTTAAAATTATGCATAAAAATAAATATTTTAACTCATAAAAATATATATAGACTATCAAAACATAGCCCTAAGATTAGAGCTAAGACTGTAACTTATCTTTAACATATTTTTTTAGATGATAATTAATAAATACTAGATATGACAAATAGCATATGGTTAAGGTTGGATAAATCTGTTTTTATACAAATGCAACCATCTTTTTGTTGTAATGAAAAAGTTTACGTTTTTACCGTAGGTATAAGTGTTAGAGCATTCCTGATGAAGAAAAATTCTACATACCCCATCCTCATATAATATTTAGCCATTTAGGGAATGGGATGTTCGGGATTTAAAAAAAATAATAATGTGATAACGTAAAAGAATTATAATTTTTGTTTAAATTATAGGGACGGAGATAATAAATGGGATATGAATGCTACTTTAACGACTAGTTATAATTCAAACTTGTGTAAAGCATAACAATTTTATTTAACGTGCATTTTGCTAATACGATTGATTTTTTCTTGAAACTTTACTACGAAAATTGATTTGTTTTCAAAATAATTATAGTAGAAAATAAGTCATGGGAGTAGATGCTTATTTCCTCTGCTCATGTCTATAATTGAGCCTAATTTGCTGGAAACTGGTATTTTTATATTGCTTAAAATGGTATGCTAAAAGGTGAATTACTTTATGAATTGTGAATTAATAATTTATGACGACAGTGGACAAACTAATTCATGGGCCAAAGATACAATTTGATTTACCTTTTAGCGCTAATCAATAGCAAATTTTCCTAAATACACCCACCAAAACTTCTCATTTGTATCAGCTAAAGCTTCATCAGAGTGTTGTGAGAGATGTAAGTACTAGGGGGTCGGGGGTCACCCGATTTTAGCGCGGGCACCCCATTAATTCCGCAGCAACACCGTCTTCAATGACAGGGGTAGTGGGTTCAGGTACCGTTTCTAGGTGATTGGCAACGTATGGAAAGTAGTGTTGGTTTCCTAAAATAACTATATATAAATACACATTATAATTCTCACCAAAACAACTTTTACCTGTTTCAAATACTTTCAATTACAGAGCATAATTCTCTCCAATTTTTCTCTAAAAACTTTTTTTTACAAATGAGTGATATTGAAAATGAAAATATAAATTCCACCGCATGTTGTGAATCCATTATTACTATCAAGCAATAGCAGCCTTGAATTTTTCACGAATATCGTCGGGCAAGCCGAACAAGAAGACATAGCAACATCTAGAAAATGATATGTGCCATGTGATCGCGAGGGAGACAATATTGTTTTTAATGGAATATTATTTTGTCAACAACCCAAAATCCAACGAAGATACATTTAAACCAAGGTATCGTATTTGGAAAAAAAATTCTAGAAATTGTAGCCGATGTTGAAGCAAACTTTGAATGATTCAAAGAGGGAGTAGACGGGAGGCTTTAAAAGGGTTTTTTGCCGATACAAAAAGTCACTTTTGTAGTTAAACAATTTGCAACCGTAATCCTCCTGATGAATACGATGGGAATTTATGTATATTTGAGAGTATGTCACGTAAATGTTTACAATTTTTTTTCAATGCCATAATTAAGTTATATGGGGAAGAGTTTTTAAGAAGACCGACAAGTCACGACATTGCATGTTTGTATGAAGCACACGAAGAAAGACATCACTTTCCCGATACAATTGGTAGCGTTGACTGTACATGTTTAGTTTAGTGAGCGTGTCCTATGTTGGAAATATGTGTCAATTATCGATTATTTAATGCGACTATCAACATACGATCCAAAGAGTTACACTTTGGACGATGAACAAAGCAATAATATTTATTGGTTGAATATTATTAATCACAATAAACTTCATTGTGGAAAACTATTTAAAGAAACATTTAGTGGAAAGATTATTTGGAATAATCGGTGGTTATTGTTTGGAGAAACAATTATTCGGGAATTGGGTTACTTATTTGATATAGTTAATAAGATCGTTTAAGGTGTTGAATGATAGAATAATAATTATTGGATAATAATTGTAAATGGCGTTGAATAATCAAATAGTCATTATTTGATATTGACCACTCTACGGTCGGCCACCACCTCCACGCGTCGCCATCCTAGCGCGTCGCCTCCCTCTCTCGAGTCGGCCCCTCCCACATGACCCGAGGCTCGACCACGGGTCACCTTCCCCTCTCGGTCGAAAAATGGTGTACATGGTCACTCCATTTCACATGCCTTCAATCATTACGTACACACACACACACACATATTTATATATCATACGCGTTGGAGTAATTAATAGTTCTCTCTCTTCTCATTGCGTGAATCAAATCACATTGACCCATTTCACATGCTCAATCAAACCATGGGGTGTCCATGTGAAAAGTTGGCGTGAAATGCCCTTTTACGAGACCGTTGCACATGGTCTAAGGGGGTTGGGGTGCCTTGTGGGTTCGAACCCATGCGGCTACACCGTCGCCACCCTTTGTGAGTAGGCCGTGTGGGTAGTTTTCATGGGTTCCTATACTCACGTGGAAAGTTGGTCAAAAATGACAATTGGGTGGTCAAACTAACTGTTTTTAGGCTTAAGAATAATACACACACTACTCTTTACTTCTATTTATATGATACTAATCTTTACGGAAATAAAAAATTAAAATTATATGTAGATCGACGTATAATCACGTATAATCAAGGCCGCCTCCGAGGCAGTGCGGGTTGAGGGACGGCCCAAGACCAACAACTCTTCCATTATATATTTTAAAAACGATATTTCAGAGACCAGTTTTTAAATTCGCCCTTGGTCTAACGATTTTTGAGGATTATCGGAGACGGAAATGCGTGAAATATATATCTTGCTCGTGAACCATTATATATAACTCGGATGAGCTACATATGCATGCATCATCAAGTACTACACACATATATTTTTTATCTTTACAATAACCTTTCAATAACACCCCTTTCTATTTAATTCTTGTTCTCCCTGTCTCCATGTGTGTTGAGTTTTCTATAGAGAAAATAAACAAGAAACTTGTACTTAAGGAACATTTCAAAATATTCATGGTGTATGTATGTGAGTATCTTAGTAAAATGGAAACTAAAATTCCATATAAAATTTCTGAATAATTGTATGGTGTCCTACACGTGGCAGCTAGTGAATGGACTAAGAGGCCACTCACGTGCCAAAAACTCTTTATAAATACACAAGCACCCTTGGTGAAGAATGGTCAAGCCAAAAAAAGGACTAACTTAAAAAAAATAGACAATCAATCTCCCCCCATCCCTTACTAAAATAAATGTTTATCATTTTACTATAATCCATTCCTCTCTTCTGTCACATTTTTTTTGTGCTTACTGTGTGTTTCTTGAAAGGTTATCTAAATTTAAAAACAGAGTAATATTCTTCTTTTATTTCCATAAAAGTAAATAGAGACAGTAGTGAAATGGAAAGAGATGGTGGTGGTGATAAGGTAGCATCAAAGTTCAAAAGAATTTGTGTTTTCTGTGGAAGTAGTCAAGGCAAAAAGACCAGCTATCAAGATGCTGCTATTGAGCTTGGCAAAGAATTGGTATTATATATATAGAGATATATAAATATATTTTCTTCTTTTTTTTTGGGATTTTCAATCTTTTTTTAAGTTTCTTGAGAAAAAAAAGCCACTTTTTTTTTTTTTTTAAATCTTGTTTTGTATTATTTACTGACCCAAAAGCTTGATTTTGGTAAATATTTTGTTCTAGAAAGAGACTAAAAAAAGTAATATTTCACTAAAAAGATGTTATTTTTAGGTATCAAGAAACATTGATCTGGTGTATGGAGGAGGTAGCATAGGACTAATGGGATTAATCTCACAAGCTGTTCATGAGGGTGGTCGCCATGTTATTGGGTATGTCTTATGTAACGGAGTGAATGTGGTGTTAATTATTTATTATTATTATTATGGCTTTAAAAGGTAATATTTTTTTTACTAAGATTAACTTACATAGGATGATTAAGGAAACAGAATCAGTGTGTTTGTTGTTGGGTGATTAAAACTAACTTTTTTGTCATGTTCTTGTCTCTCTTCTTCTGCTGCAGGGTTATTCCCAAGACCCTCATGCCTAGAGAGGTATAACTTAATCACAACATTTTATTACTTGTTTATTATATAGTTTTTTTTAGTGCATTATGAATGGTATTATATGTTAATTAGATTTTAGTAAAGTATTAAGAGTATAAACTGGGGCAGGTTATATATTTTATGGTTTTTGCTCTTAAATGATTTCTATGTTTTTTTTTTCCTTTTGTGGTGTCATTTTTCCTGAAAATTTCAGCCTGTATAGGTAACCTCTTGTACCTTTCTTCCTTGTCATTTTCTGAATTATATATATAGTTTATACATATCAGCATGTATATGTATGAGTATGTGTACTGCAGACCCTGTAAAATGCTGACTCTGTAAATGATTATGGGAAGTCCACCATTCCTGCAAGCCTCATCATTGCTTTACTGCCCAACACTCTATTTTAAATTTTTTTTTTTTATAATTTTTTTGTTGGTTTGCAGTTGACTGGTGAGACTGTAGGAGAGGTGAAAGCAGTGGCAGATATGCACCAAAGGAAAGCTGAAATGGCAAAGCATTCTGATGCTTTTATTGCTTTACCAGGTTAGTATTAACCCTGCAACATGTTTCATATTTTTTCACTAGAGTATCATAGGTATTTGACCATTAGATCAAAAGGGGTGCAGCTGTTTTGTTTGTTTTATTCTGTCATGAGTTTTACTTGAAGTTTACATGAGGTGTAGCTATGTTTAATTACTTGACTTTTTGGTTGGTTTAATGGATTTGTTTATATGATGTGAGAATAAGGAATACCTATAGGTGTGGAATTGAGGACCCACAATATTAAAAAGAATCACACTCTCTTGGCTGCTGTGTTTTATTTTTAATATATAATAAAATCGATGCACATTACAACATGAAATTGTTGTAAAAAATGAGATAAAATGAATGTGGTCTTATTTCCTTTTTTTACACTCCATAACCCTATACGGTGCAGGGACGTTATTGATGCCACCTCATCAATTTTTTTGAACAATAGCGCCCCCTCTCTATTTCCTCCTGGTCGTCATTGGGGGGGGGGGGGGGCGCTATTGTAGGCTCGTTACCCTAATAACGAGCGCCAACGGACGTCTTTTTGTAGGCCCCACTTTAATTCTATAATATAACAAAAGCCGTAGCATCTAAACAACAGTGGCAAAGGGTGAAACTAATAAAAACCGAAAATAGTGGATGGGGGCGCCATTCTATTTCTTGGGCGCCATTGGAAGTAAAAGATAATGCTACTTGATGACGTGGAGCTGAGGTGGCGTAATTAAGCCCCCACGGTCTTCATTTTGCACCATCCACCTAAGCATTTAGACTAATAGAAATCAGTAACTGTAAAATACAGACTATAGCTTTTATAATTATAAAGTAATGAAGAAAAAGAAAGAGTTCTTGGTTTTGCCAATAACAAAGGTACAATTATGTATTATGTATGCAAAAGGTACATGTGCTTTTTTTGCAGAATAGAAGTCAAGTTAAGCTTTTGAGTCTATGATTACCATAATACACCATATTTGGAAGTAAAATCCCTTGTTTTTATTATATTTTTATTTATTTATTTCTATTCATTTTTTTGTAGTTTTGTGATCATGTCAAGAAATTGTACATGTTTGTGCTATGAAAGTGATTGTCATCTTGATCTTGATGATTAAACCTTACTTCTGTCATAAATATTGTTTGTTTGTGAGTCCATTTCTTCAACATTTATTATTTTCCGTGAAGTGTACAAATCACCTGTTCTGATCCATTTAAGGCAATGCCATGGTAACCTTGACAAGTGACCAAATGTAGTAAATTAGTAATGTTCACTTGAACAAGTATTTTTTCTAATAATAAACTATTCATTAGAATAAGGGAAATTCTAGTAAATTTAATTTGGAAAAAAAATTATAAATTGTAAAATGAAATGCAGGTGGATATGGCACCCTTGAAGAGCTACTTGAAGTGATCACATGGGCTCAACTTGGCATTCATGATAAACCGGTAACTTTCATTTACTGATTAATTAAACCATCAAAGATTGATTAAAGTAGTAAACTTTTTAAATCTTGCAGGTTGGTTTGTTGAATGTGGATGGATACTACAACTCATTACTGACGTTTATTGATAAAGCGGTCGAGGAAGGGTTCATTAGCCCAAATGCTCGCCATATCATCGTGTTGGCTCCAACCGCTAAGGTTTTGGTTAGAAAACTGGAGGTAAATAAGTCCCTAAGACCTTTGATTTTTCTGGTCAGACAATTTGATAGCCAACTGTTTGACCGTGTTTGATTGACGAATAACAGGAGTATGTGCCTTGCCATGAAAGAGTGGCTTCAAAGTTGAGCTGGGAGATGGAGCAACAACTTGGGTACAATGACTATGATATTTCTAGGTGATGGATCAAATCATATGGGTCTTTTTTTTTCTTTTTTTTATTTTTAATTTGAATGAAGGACTTTGTGGCAGTGGAAAAGGCTACTAACATTGAAAGGGGTTTTGTTTTAATTAGAATGTAGATGTGAAGGGGATTAATCTTCTTCTTTTTTGTAAATTATTGAAGATGAAATGACTCAGAAATTATGTGGGAAACTCTTCACTTAATTTCTTCTCCCTTCCAAGTGAAAAGTGGGATTGATGTTGACCCATCTTACATTTACATTTTACATATTATGCTTAACAAAAATAATATAATAGAGAGCCTGATTCCAAACAAACAGCTGAAATTTTCTTTTAAACTTAGCTCATAAGATTTTCTTAGTTGAAAATTTTAAAATAAACAGATAGGGAAAGAATTAATAGTAAACAGATTAGGAATCTTATACAAAAGAGTGTGGGCATGCAATGTAAGGCCACGTACCTGGAAACCTTACCAGTTGCCTTGTTGCAATAATACATAGCTCTTAAACCGATTAAACATTCATAAGTAGCGGAATACATCGAGTACAAATTGTTAAAAAAAATAGTGAGTGTATTTTCATTCAAGTGTTGTATGCGTTTTTCTCAATATTTGGACAAATATATTCATGTTGTACCTTGGTGAATATAAGTACTACTTTGTGCGTTTATTTCCATATTGTAAGAGCTTTACAACGAACCAAACCATGTCCAAATCAGGACTGAAATGAATGAGATATCGAAGATTGGGGCTTGAACAAAGTGAAAGCTACAAAATGGAAGATAAAAAAGTGGAAAGTGTGAAGTCCCATAGGAAGAAAGTGAAGTGGTTTATATAGATGTGAACTCTCTTTCTTTATTATTGCGTACCTTGAGACACATATACATATAGTATCTCTAAACACTTCCAGCAATCTCTTTCTTTTCAGGTTTTCAAATTCTTCTTCGGCAGTGCAACTACATGGGTTGTGGTATATTGGAAACAAACGAGTTCTCAAATGAGACTGGAAATTTGTTTTCAAGAACCCATGTTTAACAAGATCCTGCATATCTATCCACCTATTAGTGATGTAGACTTTCAATTTTAAAAATTATTCTAAGCAACTTTTAAAAACTTATCCAAAAGACGTAAAAACAAGATTAAATGCACTAAATATATAAGGAAGATTAATGGTTAAGCACTTGAGGTCTATTAGTTAATTCATATCAAGGATTACAGCAATTGTATGTAGCTTTGTATGTTCAGCAAAAAAATAGTATGTTCTCTGTAAAACAAATATAAAATGAGGATTAATGGTTAAGCACTTGAGGACTGTTGGTTAATTCATATACAGGATTACGACTATTGTATATTTGTATGTAGCTTTGTATGTTCAGCAGATAAATAGTATGTTCTCTGTAAAAAAAAAATACAAAATGAGGATTAATAATGTAGTTTCTCTGTATAAAAAACATGAATGGGAAGATTAATAATGCCTAAATTCAAATAATCAAGAACCCAAATAAACATTTAAGAGCCTAATGAATGAATATGGTCCTCGTGGCCTCATTATAAAATTTGAATCGATAATTAAAAAATTATCTATTCAAATCTAGCCTAGAAAGTAATCCGAGTCGATCACTAATTAATTACACTCGAGCTCAATAAACCATTATCAATGAAAGCTTGATGAAATCATAAAGCTACATCCACCATTTTCACAATTAGTAGATGACCATATTACGTGTAGAATGTATCAATAAACTATTGTGAATCAAAATAATATGAAGAATTTTATTTTTTACCAAGTAGTCATATTTAAGACAACCTTACCTTTTCATTGTCGTCAATGCTATCACCGGAAACAACTAAGACGTAGGTTGTTGACACCAATGTCACCGTTTTGAGTTGTTAACACTTATGTGATCTTAACAAAACCTTTCATAAGTGATTGGTTAAAAAAAATTCCACATATTTACGTATTACATGTGACACCCCAGGCAAATCCCACATCGGCCATGGCCAGGAGAGATACTTGGTTCATATGTAATCAAACGCCTCTTAAATCACCAACGCGTTTTGGGTTTAATGTTAGTGGATGAGAGAAAAACTCTACAGTTAAGCGTGCTCAGGTGGGAGCATTACCAAGATTGGTGACCTCCTAGGAAGTCTCCACCGGGGCAACCAAAAACAAATCGTGAGCTCTGGATGGGCAACCCATCGGTAGGGGTGTTCAAATTCGGATATCCGAAATTCGGATTATCCGAACTTCGGATTCGGATCATCCAACGGATAATCCAAAACTTAAAAAAATAAAAAAATAATAAAAAAATAACAAAAAAATAATAAAAAAATAATGAAAAAACGTTCTACTTTATGTCTAAAACGTGAACATGTTAAAAAAACAAAAATCAAAGTTAGATAAATGAAACTGGAGCCAAAAAATGCAAAAAAAGACTTACCGTTTGGTGGACGGAGGCTATGGAGGTCGGAGACGATGTGGACGGGGGCTGTTATAGAGAAGAGAAGAAGGAACGACTGCTATGGATTTGAGGAGTATGGACTTAGGGTTAGGAAGATTAGGGATTTAGGATTGTGTATTGTGTTATGTAGTGTATATAATATTATATATTTATATATATTTTTTTAATATTCGGATTCGGATAATCCGATTATCCGAAAATTTTCAAAATCAGGATCCGAATCCGAAATTTCGGATAATTCGGATTCGGATTATCGGATTTTTCGGATTCGAATTCGGATTTTTTTAACACCCCTACTCATCGAGGTAAAGTGGACAATGTTGGTGGTGAGAGGGGCCGGATGCATGTTACATTACATATGCAATTACTAAGCGCATTATCGGAATTGTAACCATGTCTCTTTTGAAGGGTTACTCGGTTAGAAACTGCTTCCCGTTCTTCGTTTTAAGATTCAACAATTTAATCACTTGTTCGATCAAATACTTAAATATGATTGAAAAACAAAATCACTTAATAGAACATAAATGTTATTAAGAATAGCTAAGCAGAAATAAACCTAACATGAGAACACCTTTACAGCTGTCCTTACTACAACAATATGAGATCTCCAAACATATTACGAACAACGAGGTTTATACTTGACTTCGTACCCTATTGGCAAGTTAGGTTACCCACAACAGTAACACCTTGAGCCGGCGAAGGAGGTTGCTGACCTACAACGATCTGGGTACTGATTGTCGTTGTTTCCTGCATAAAATCATCCACACAAAGGTCAGACAAAAGGGCGTTGTAGCGATTATCTCCTTTATCTTATCGAAACGGTCAATACCCTTGATTTTAAAAAGACATATTTGTCATCAAAAAGTTGTTAACATGTGTATTAAGTCTTGTAACTTAAACAAGTTTAGTTGTACCACTTAACTTATAAAATGTTTAAGATATATTTTTTATAATATAGTATAGATATGGATATGGATTATTGTCACTTGAGTGTAACATAACCCGTGTTTAAAATTGAGTTACATGTGAGAAATGTATCCACGTTTTTGTGAGTGTGATATCTAAAAACTTTTATCATTCAGTGTATAAGAAATCACCAATTTTCTCGTGTTCTAACTTTAAGTTACTATCTTAAGTGGAATAAGTGCTTTTGCATATAAAGAGTTAAATAATACAAATTGTATTCATAAAAAAATCAAGTAAATTCAAAACGTTAAAAAACTTTTAACTTTTCTTTGAATAAAAAAAACATATAGTTTATTCAGTTTACAATAATTGTCCTTGTTTGTAATTATAAAAGTAATATCTACATGTTGAAAATGTTTGGAAGCTTTTAAGGTATAAAAAGGATAAAATAAGCAAACTGAAGAAAGATAAGATCATAAATATCTATATATATATATAAAAGAAAAGACCTTTGCTGACGTGGCGTGCAATGGATGCCTCAACCTTGTGCCACGTGGCATCATAATGGAGAGTTTTTGGTGTTTTTAAATTGTTTCCTTTTTTAATTAAATTGAGTTATTTTAGGAAAAAAGAATTTAAAAATAAATTTAAAATTTTCTCTCTCATATTTCCTCCCATAACTTTGAAACGTTTATATCTTTTATATACGGGATTTTTTAAAGAAAAAAATTACACCAAATTAACGAGCGTTTTATTATCTTTCCAACGAGTACCATAGTGCTATATAAAAAACGGAGAAAAAATTGACTATTTTTTGTGGGGTTTCGTTCATACAGGAAAAAAACACACAAAGTGTTCATGTTATCACGTAAAATTAGATTTTGTGGGGAATATGAGTTATTACTGATTAGAATACTATGAACATGCAATGATTGGAAGATTTTGTGGTTAGTTAACTTGAGCCATTTGTAATAGGTTATCACGTAAAATTAGATTTATCAACCCCGGGACCTCCCGGGGTAATCAGCTAGTGTAATATATATGATAGCTTTCGTATGAAGATAAAACAACCGGTATTTTGTACTTTTGTATTTAATCACCCCGGTTATAATATATTTTTGTGACGGTGTTTGAGTTACTAAGTTATTTTCTTGTCAAAGCAGAAATGTTTATTTATAAAACGATAAAGATCTCAGTTGATAAATGTGTCATTTTTGTTGCATGGGTTGAATAGAATAAAAAGGAACAAGTATTTAGTAGACATGTTTCGACCAATATTACAAGGTGCGGAGTTGGTGCTAAGGTAGCCAAAGACAACAATTAATTTTATTTAACCGGTGACATCAAACCTAGATTCTTGATTGGACCAAACCAAATACAATCTCCAATCCTATGCCTCATATTTTGTCTATATGACCTTTTGGGACAATATGATCCTTAAAATTGGTCACATGGACCCATTTTTCTACTCTTGTTTAAAATTTGAGGTAACATAGAACCCAGTTCATTATAACAGGTTTTGACATCGATGTGTCTGCATTATGGAGTCCGAGCAACAAGAACTTTGAAAGATTACTTAGTTTTAGAAAAACTTCTATTCCAATATGTAGCGTTTCATTTGTTATCCATAAGACCAATCTCCAAAAGTTTCGATGTATATCTTATTTTCGGTTAAAGATGAATATATATACATACATAAATATATATACATGTATGTATATGAACGACAAATGTTACTCTACTATAATATTTACACAAAATATTACAAATAGTTACGTTGCCCAAGTTTGAACATGAGACCTCCCCTAAGAGGATACGCCTCTACCAAATGATGTAGTGGGCTAAAGATAAACATATATGTGTATAGCTACAATCTTTTCAGTTATTAACATTTCCTTTAACTGATCAGAATCAAGTAATGTGACACAAAGTCACTTTGGTTGTTAAGAAGTCCATTTTTGATAGTGTAATAAGTAATGATGAAAGTCGATTAGAATTGCTCTTCTAACTATTTCTTTAAATCACATTTCTTTATCTTTCACTTTTTTAGGTGTTCTCGTTATGTAATCCACGAAAACAAAGAAATGAGTGTAATTATTTGTCAAAACAATCTTGTCAAACACATTTTGTCATCAATCTTATGTTTTGTCGGTTTCTATTATCATCGTACCACCATTGGAACCACTCGATCATATCCATCTCCACTAGGCAATAATGCCATACACCAATTCGGGAGGAAACCCAATAAATCTGACAAAAACCCCCTTGTGGGAATCGAACCCAAGACCAAATAGTCCTCAAGCCTTATTTCACCCTCAAAATGTAAGTAGGCTATAATGCCATGGGCTTCCTTCGTTGCTTTCTAACTTAATTCACCTGGAAGTACACGCAACACACATTAACAAGGTCAAATGAATACACAACTGTTTAAAGTCCTTCACGGGTAGCTCAGTTGGTGAATGGATCAGGGATCTCTCTTGAGGTCTCAGGTTCGATTCCCACGAAGGACATAATGAGAAATGATGGATGACTCATGGCCTATGGTCATGAGTTCGAGTCCTGATCTCGCCAGGTTTTACCGGTTTACTACTGTCGTGCCTTCGGACGGGTATGTGGGTCGGGTTTTCCTTGGAAGCGGGCTGTCAGGCAGGCTAGGGGCTTCGTGCGTCCGGGGTGGGCCGGGCTGTGCCCCTGTCTTTGCCACTGGGGGGCCGCGTACGAAGTACCCGGCGTTGTTTAGTTGGCCGTTCCAAAAAAAAATATACACCTGTTTAAAACAAATGAATAAATAGGCTAAAGGCCACCGTCAACCAATGTTTGTATACCGTAAGCCTGTGAAATTCTTGTAGCGTAGTATGACAAAGATAACTTTACCATTACGTTGTAATGATCCGGTGATCTACCATAGACCTTGTATATTTCCTACAAAACTAAAGGCAAGCATGTAAAGCCTAGTAGTTTTCTTAATTCATTAAATTAGCCCTGGATTCACCCGTTCCCCTTTAGGTATTCATGAAGCTTTCAGATACTGAAAGGTGGAGTCTATAGTTCCGAAAGAAAACGTGTTCGTTTTTCAGATACCTCGCTTTTTCGATCGATTTATAAGACAGTTGCATATTATTTACGTCGCTAACGACATTCTATTTGATAGGTATTATCAATATTGTTACTTGTCTCATTTAAGTTATGAACTTTTGTTGAATTTTGATACTATTATGTTTTGGAAATTGTCTAAGGTATATATATACACGTTAACAGTTAATTTCTACTTTGGTTAATTAGAATAAAATATATCTAATATTAGACGAGTTTAGTAAGTATTATTACTGTAATGGTTATGTTACTATAAACATTTTTGTAATTGATTAACATATATCACCCGGCAAAAACTAATGAACGACCAATTTTTTTTATAAAAGATTGGTATGACCCGTAGACGTTTCTGGTACACAGGAAATATGAAGAAACTTGCCCCACACATGCCGAAGATTTCCTTTGCTACTTTGGAGAATTTCTCACAAAGCAACAAGTTGTGAAAATGGAAGCCGATATGCTCAAAGCTCTCAACTATGAACTGGGCTATGCCTAACCTTACATGATCATTGCTTCCTGACACAAGCTGGAATTGTTGACTGACATTGTTCTTTTAGAAATCAATTAACTCTTAAGTGGGGGTAGTCAATCACAAGGAGAATGGTGATTAACTTTAATTTTTGGTGTTTCTAATGGTCGAGGCGGAGTATTCGGTTCATTAAAAAGATGTTGGTTTATTTGTAGGTGACTTATTTTTTATGATGATAAAAACTAATATGTGATGAAATTATCACAAGAAAACGACAAAAAAGATTGATCAATTTACAAACAAAAAACTCATCGTTGATGCAAGGACCGACTGCAGGCTTGAACAGAACTAGTAATGGAGACATAAGATCTCACAAAGCTGTACAGAAACCTCATGGCCACTTTGTGGATCAACTTTAAAACCCGTGTTCCTATTCTACTCCTAATCATCACAACGAATGTTAAGAACACACCACGGTTGACTTAACATTGTAACAAGTGTGCTGCAGGTTGACGTATGATGGTGGGATGTTATTATGGAAATGAAGCAAAGAAGCAGGCCCACGCAATGTCTCCGTCCGAATGTATATTAATCGTCTTGCTATGTGGAGTTAAGGAGGGTTAAAGTATACCCCAAGGCCTTAGGGTAGCACGCTCCAACCTATAGAGATCTATTTTATGTAACAAGAGATGATATTGATTTTTTATTCATATTTTTCTTGGTCCGTGAAGATTTAATAATTATATTGCAGTCAAGAATTTTGTCATAAAGATGAGACTACACCATGCCCTGACCAGTAGGCAACACTTTCCATCGTATACAAAGTTTGACCAACCACTGCCATGTCCAAAACCTAACAACCTGGTTCCATTCTTCGGTTGACTTCAACTTGTTTTGATATTTTAGGTAAAAAACAATATATCAATAAATACACAAAATGGATCTCGTTCTTTTGGATAATATACCAATCGGCTTGCCATGTTTTTCTATCCCGAATTGGGTCTGTGTTTTGCAGTTCAGTAGTTAAGTCTTACAACTCCGTTGTGATTTGTGAATGCCCATCATTATTTATTTTATTTTTTCAAAATCAAGATGCAATTCAAGTATGAAGCTCACATAGATTTCAAATCAATGACCGACTTGGATAGGAATTGGGGTATTTTTTGGACACGTTGGTTGTGTTATATAATGATTAGTTAAAATATAGGAATATTGGATTTAAATACCCTTAACTTTCACAGTTTAGCCGACAATACTCCTAACTACGAAATTTTTTATCAGCACTCCTAACTTTTAAGGTATTTTCCACTGGCACTCCCAAATTAACCCAGTTAGTTTGTTCAGTTAATTTGCTGACGTGGCCATTATTGCGTAGATGACACATAAAATGATACATCATCTTCCATAGCATGTCATGTCAGCAATAATGGCCATATCAACAAATTAACTGAACAAACTAACTGGGTTAGCTTGGGAGTGCCAATGGAAAATACCTTAAAAGTTGGGAGTGCTGATAAAAATTTTCGTAGTTAGGAGTATTCCCGGCCAAACTGTGAAAGTTGAGGGTATTTAAATCCAATATTCCAAAAAAATAACTTAGAAGTAGAAGGAGATAAGATAATAGTATTAGAAAATCATTAAGTAATAACAAGTTTCAAAACGAGAGAATTACAAAGATTGTCCTTTAGTTTTTACAAAAATTGCACCTTTTGTCCTTTACGTTAATTTTTCACTAATTCTATCATTTATTTTCTCAATTTGCTACACCCTCTGTCCTTTAGCCTAACTTAGTTAAAAGAGTTGTTTAACTTTATTTTCTAACTTTACACTTTTAGCCTTTATAGTTTCTCTAAGCCTTAACCCCAAATTAAACGACGAAACTAAGGCACGACATGAAACGAAATCATAGGGCTATTAAACTACATCAAATTCCGATGAAAACCATATTTTGAAGTAAAACGATTGATTAAAAACATATTTTGAACAAATAAACATGTTGAATTTGATTGGAAAAATGTAGCTGGTGATTTTAAAGGTTAAAACGATGAATAAAAAAATCTACCAACGGTTTTTGTTTTTGGTAAAGGATTCAGTATGGGTTGAGTTTTTTTTTTTGTGTTTTGTGAAAAGAAGTTTTTTTAGATCTGTTTACCATTTGAATTAAGAGGAGCTGTTAAAATTACCCTACATAACTTCGTCAATTCAGAGGTAGAATGTATTTCGAGTCTTTTGTTAACTCATTCTTTTGTATAAGGTGTTTCAAGTATATAGTATATAGTATATAGTATAAAGTCAAGGGCGTTGTGTGTATACTGGTTAAAAGTTCAAGGGAGCTGAATGTGCAAGTGAGATTGAAGGAAGATTATATGTGGGCTTATGTTGATATGGACTAAAAGAGAAGTGGGCTAATGAAGGCTTGGACCAAGCTTGGACTTGGGCCGACTTGGACACGGAACTTGTGGCCTTCAGCTGGTCTTCAGCCCAGTAGTGGTTATTATTAGAGTCAGTGGGCATTGTTATATAATCTCGCTTCACCTCTTGAAGTATTATTATGTCACACAACCCCTCTCTCTCTGGTCTTTGGTCTTTGCTCTCTAGCGATTAGGGTTTCCAGAATCTTCAGCAAGTGTTGAAGATTTGATCATCAGAGCTGTTTGTATCGTTTTTTATTCATCTTATCTTGTGTTGTAAGATCGTTCCATTCTTGTCTTTGTATTTTCTTATTTCATCAACTGATTTGATAAATCAGTTGATAAACTTTGTATTTCAAGAACTCTCTTATTTAAAGAGTTCTTTGGGTATTTGGTTGGGATTTTTTTGGGTTGGTTAATAATAAGGTTTTGTCACCGTTTTGTCACTAGATCTTGTGTATGGTTGTTCGTGTTTGGTTTGGTTGTATTGAAAGATTTGGATTCTTAGTTTTCTACAGAGAACATGGACGGGTATTTGATTGTGTTCGTGTTCTTTCGGTTCGATTACAAACGCACCGTGGAAATTAAGAGTTTAGGCCCTCCAAAGGTCAAAACTACTGAAAATTTCAATTATGCAGGCTAGATCAAGCTTATGGTCCACATAATGACACAAACCGCCCTCTCTGAACGACCTCCACTCGTTTATAAAGATCTTGTTAACATAAAGTTGATATTAGTTGGTGAAACTGACCATCTTTGTTACATTTGAGTAAACAGTAAAGACTAAAACTGTAAGATCTGCAAATCATGAACCACACTTACAATATAGGTAAAACCACATGACTATCCTATCTGTGTAATTTACTCTACCCTTTTTAATTTATACCAGCTAGCTAGTTAAAGTTGCTAGATCCTACAAATGTTTCATTTTCAAATATATATTAAAACAGTTTAACATAAGTTACTTATCGTATAAATAACAAAAGCAAAGCAATTTATCAAGGATCATGAAAATATAACTAAAAACGCCGATGCCTTCTCCGCTTGCAGAAAAAGATCCAACTCTTTTTGGTCTTGACTTCCCGAATCTCAAACTTCATCTTCTCACACTCCCTTTCAAGCTCAAGAACACGCTCCCGCATCTCCCTCATTCTCCCTTGAGCGCGTACGCGAACCTCTTCACCCTCATTTTTGTTGCTCATTTGATCTTCATTTTCCGACACAAAAAACCACCCTGCGATTGATGTACGCAGCCTTAACTGTTCAAAGAAAAGAACCTGCACAATGACCCTAAGTGGAAGCCTCTCATTTTGAGCCGCATGCGTGCTGGCATCCAACGATAGCTTCTGAATATTCATTAATCTGCATATTTGCTCCCTCTCACATTCTGCAAGCCATGGATGTGCCTGCAATATTATTATTAATATTAGTATTATTATCATTAACTAATTTAATACAAAACTTTAACAACTTTACCTTTAGAAAGATATCAATCGCACGATAAATGCCATCGGATTGAGGGCGAGCATAGTCAGGAACACCAACAGCAATAGATTGAAATGTACTTAACTTTAAGTTAACATCAGCAGCCACATCAGCAAGAAACAAATCAACAAGATTGGCAACTGATGTTACAGATGTCAAAGATTGTGGTCCATCCTCGAACCCCTCTTCGACTATACATGGAGAATTATGCATACTAGCAGACTCCATAGACATGAAATAATCAAGCATCCTTTGAAAACAATCAATGTCATACAACGTATCCACTGAATTAAAACCTTGGTTTGGTATCAACATATCATCAACATGGGCCGAGTCTAACTGCGCTCCAACGCGCCTCTCAAGATTTTCCTTACACGATGGGCTAACGTGTAACACCATGGCAGATCGAAGCAGCCTTATGAGAAACTTAGTTCCAACAATCCCTTTTCGGTTTGGAAGTAACCCAACAATTTCTTCCAAAAGTGCCCTTTGATCAGCTTCTGATGGTGCATACACCGGTTTAGAATGACTTGCATCATTAAAACTCGATTGTCTGTTCATTAAAGGTATGTATTTCTTTGCATACGCCACAATTGACCCGGATATTATCTCGGGTTTCATCCCTTTTCCTTCCATTGCTTGAATTACTCGTTTAAATAAATGTAAATTAAGAAATGATACATCTTTATACCACCAGTTGTCCCCTAATGATTGTGGTTTAGCCATACGATTTTGAGACGTGTTAATGTCACCCGTATCATGCATATCGTATGCACTAGTACCCGAGCAAGCTTTCATTGCTAAAGAATCTATACACCTTGAGATAAGATGAAGCTCTTCTGCATCAGAATAAACTTCCTCACAGCTTTCAAGCGCATTCATCGTGTCTGACCAAGTGGTAAACACTTCGTTTAAAAAGATTTCGGTTTGTGTAATTAAGTTTTCGTCTCCATAATCATCGGTCATTTGGAGGTAATCCGCAGCACATCGAAGGCTAATAACATTGTGGGACGTGACCTCTAACTTTACATCATAACAAAATTTGGCTATAAGCTCAAATACTTTCGCTCCGCCGGGTATGTCATTAAGATGTATAACACAAACGGGTCCATCTTCAGGGCTGTCACCTATTAGCTTGGACAACAGCCCACTTCTTGAAATCAAAGGAAACTGTATGCATGCATGCATGTATAATGAGTACTTACTTAACTAAGGGGACATATGTCTGCATCGGTCAGACATAGTTTATTCAGACTGTTTGTTTCGCAAGAAGATGTTTGAAGCAGTCAGACATTTGCCTTTGAATGGGTAAGCATTATACTGAGTCTGAATGGTTCAGACTCTTACTGGTTTAGCACTTACCCATTCAGAAGTTGCCAAACAGCCCCCTAAATGATATGAAACAGATAATACGGTTAAAGAAAGTAGACGATTAAAATTTACGCACCTTGTGGAGATTAAATGTTGTTCCTCCAATCTCAATTGTGACATCACTTGGAAGCCCAGTTGTACACTGCCTGAAAAGGAACATGGTGAATGTTTTAATCATGATTTAGGTAACTGAATATTAATATAATTGTATAAAATAATTACATGAGTCTAAGGTTTCCTAAGTCAAGACATAAATTTAATAAAACCACTAATAAAGATCAATAATAGCAATGCATGCATGAGTCCGATTGATTGCAAATATAAAAAAAAACGTATGCATGAATATATATACGTACCAGGTATGGTCTACAAGACGAAAGGCTTCAGGTTTAATACCGAGCTTCAAACAAGCCATGTGTAAATAATGTTAATGTTATTGGTGTGAAGTTAAAGAAACATGGATGAAGGATTCTGGTAAAAATCTTCATTATTTTGAGATCTGATTATTGAAGTAGTGTGTGTGTGTCTATGTGTCCGAGTCTAATGGGGAAGAGGGGGAGTTCGGTTACTTTTTTTTTCTTTTTTCCTTTTAATGAAAATTAACTTTCGATCCTATCATTTGTGATAATATATTGTATAGAGTTGGATTGACCCTAATACTAATTAAACATGAAACATTGATACATCGTGTGATAAATTGGAACTTTTATAATAGAAGCCTTGTGGTATCTATGTTTTCAGGCATCCAGTCATAAATAAATCATCGTTTAAGGTGAGTGATTTTATAATAATTATAATGTAATCTTATCATTCAATAAAATTTGTATGTTTGAGAAGACAAAAAAAAAATCAAAGGGCAATTCCTTACATGACACAACTAAACTTATTCAAAAAATTACTATGTAGTTTGATATTTCTTTCAAAAAAATAATTAAAATTAGAAGGTTATATGCGGTCATTTTTCATTCTTGGTGCATTAAACATATAAAAAGTTATAGACATTAGGGGGGACTGGGTGCTTCATTTGGTTTTTTTCAACTTAACTGATTTCTAAAAATCCTGCACTGTCGCATCACACTTCACTGAAACAGTTTTATGAAGGAAGCACTTCACTGGAAATAAAATAGAGAAAAAGAAAAATCCCTTGTTTAAGGGGAGAGACAAAATCAGTGAACATACCGGTGAAGTATTTCACGGAAACACACCATCGATCCATTACCAGCACCGGTGGCGACACTGTTACCGTGCTGGTAGTTGGATACCCGTGAAGAAACGGATAACTCCCCGTCACCCCTTAGATACAAAGTAACTAAACAAGTCGGTTTCATGTTTGGAGCTTATGTCTGTCGTGTCGTGTCGTGTCGTCTCTAACCTCTATGACACGATTAGACCTATAAAACTAGTTAATACAGTGAACAAAAAAATATATATATATAAAAAAAAAAAGACAATACTGAAAGCAAAAAGTGCGACTTTAGCAAAACATTCCCCAATACCGATTGCGACCAAAATGCCATCAATTCCATAAAAAAAAAAAAAAAAAAGTTTTGAACTTTGTTCCCTAAAATCCATAAAAATCCCAAATCATATCTTCTGTAAATCATACAATTATTCATCAACAACCCAGACATGATTTGTGATCGCAGCATATATTGAGTCAGTCTTGGAATCAAAGTATGAGCCGGCCGGCGGTGCACCCAGTGGAGCCGCCGCCTTTGATCGACGGAAGAAACGACGTCGTCCCGCCTCGAAGAGTTAGGATGAAAGACGTGCAGGGTATGCCCGGTACATCTACTGGACTGGCCCTCCGTTTATGCCAGGTCATCTTTTCCGTTATCTCTCTCACCGTCATGGCCACCACCTCTGATTTCCCTTCCGTCACTGCTTTCCGGTAACTAATTTATGCCATATTTTTATTGGGTTTTCTTAATAGACAATTTGTTTTGTTGTGCATTGAGGGTAATGTGTTAATTGGTGTTGTTGATAATGTAGTTCTTCAGGGTTATATTAGGAATTTCTGATGAATTTTATAATTATTGTAAGTAAGGGCTTTTGTTAACTGTTGTGTTATTAAGCTGAGACAAACAAGATTCTCTCACCGATTCCTACTTGGAAGCGCCCTTGGTGTAGGTGAGTCGTATCGAACCTGGTTCTTGTGAGTTCTCAAGTGTGCGTGCTGCCACTTGATCTAGCCGTTCAAAATATATCCTTGTATTTAAGCTTCGTTTGTTAAAGCTCTGCAACAAAAGATCCTGCCGGTTACTGTTATCTGCGTATGTGATAGTGTGATACATGTGCGTATCTGATTGATGGATCTTGTTCAAAGTTAATCTGCAAGCTACTTTTGTAAATAGAAGTTTAGTCATACCAGTTTCAAGGCTTTTTGGACTTAAGAAACTTAATTAAGGTGTATCTTAATTCTTAAGTTTTAACGTAGGTGGATAGCTAACGACCGTTGTTCGATTGATTGTGGTAAACATTAGTAAAGAGTAAAATACCAACATATGTTTACATGTTTCTACAACTTTATGCTGAAATTAATAATTGCCGATATCCATCAGTCCATCACTACATATCATTAGTATAAATCTATAATGATGTAAAATTATCTATTCATTCCATGTGTAGATATTTGATTAATAGGGAAATCTATGTCTTTCTAGTATGGACATGTTAAGGTTATGTCGTAGGGATTTTATGGGCAAGTGGTTATGCGTTGGAACTTGGAACACAAACATCACTGTTTATATTATCATGTACCTACAATCTTTGTAAGGTTTAAACTTTGATTGTGTACGATGTTTAGAATATAGGCACATGAACTTTTACGTATGTAATTATCTATTACTAACAATTACGAAGGCGCGAATAGCTTCATATCCTTCTTCCTATAATGCCTCCCCTTCCACATCCTCTTGCTAACTCCCCTTCCCCCTCTTGGGACATATCTTCTACTTCCTTTATTGTTTTCATTATTAAAGATCCACATGTCTATATTGGTTGAAATTGAAAATATGGACACGGCACTTAGCCATACATATGTATGTATTAGAAAGTTATGTGACGGTCTAATTGTGAATCAAATATATTTGTATTCATCTTATCATGAAGGACATGAATGCTTGATAAAGATAGTCTAATAAGATAAATTTTGCTTGATAAAAAAAGCAAAAGGAAAAAATGTGACAGGGTAATAGAAGGGTCTATTATTATTGTCCATTCCATTTCCATGTTTGATTTATTCTTGTAATCTTGTTATATATGTATAAGTCATTGAATTAGGGGATAATGTATCTAGCGGGCTATAGGCTATCAAGTTATTCAAAATGTTTTGTTAAGGCTACCCATATTTAGAAAACAAACAACTTCATAGGCCAAGCAAGTTTCTATGTGTTTTTGTATATACCAATTCCTGCCAAACTAATACTAAAAAACTATAAATGACAAAAAAAAAGTGAAAATGTATCTAAAATCTATAACATTAACGTAGTATTTGAAATGGGAAAAGCCAATAGCAACCTTCTGTCATTTCTTAGAAGAGGAATATCCGAATATGTATTGTATGAAAGATATGTCAAGAGTTTTGTTACATTTAGGTACCTTTTGCCATTTTATGATTTTCCGGGACAAATTTGACCAGGTTTATTATAAGAAAACAAGTACATATATTGATGGCATATGTTTTACGTATGGTTCGCCTTAATGAAAATTAACTTGGATGAACTAAATCTGAAAAGTATCTATATTAGATGCGTAGGCGGAGTTCTTCATTATATTTCATCCGAGTAACTAGTGTTGTATATATGGACTATAAAGGTGGCATTAATGTTATATATTTTAATTAGATATGTATGACAAATTGACAACAATAATTTTAGATACCTTGTGGCTGCTGTTGGGTTGCAAAGCTTATGGAGCTTGTCATTAGCCATGATCGATGTATATGCACTATGCGTAAAAAGAAGCTTGAGGAATCCTGCACTAATTACCATATACGCCATTGGTGACGGGGTAATACATCGTCAATGTTGTACCTAACACTTATACTTTACTATAAATTAAAAATCTAACGGTGAAGTATGTTACAGATCACATCTACCCTTACTTTTGCTGCTGCATGTGCATGTGCCGGGATTACAGTTCTTATAAGCAATGATCTTAATAGGTGTGACATAAACCATTGCAAAAGGTTCATGTCAGCAACAGCAATGGCTTTTATAAGTTGGTTTGCTGTATCTCCATCCTTTTTCTTCAACTTTTGGTCATTGGCAGCACGATGACAAAGAGACCAGTGATCCTCACCGATCCTTGTTTTTGGTTTTTGAATCTTTTAATTGAGTGTAAGCTACAAATCTCAAATTTTGTGTGGTTAACTTATTATATGGCGTTGCTTTTAGAATGGTTGAATCGTTTAAAGGGCAATTACAGGCGTGCTGAACAGGGGTCGCCGCAGCTGGCGAAGGTCACTTAACATGCATCTAACAGATTTTTGACAGATATAAAATGCATAAATAATGAACGATAAAAACGTTAAATGTGTATATCGACTATCCAAATGTTCTTATTTTATTAATTATTAAAATGTAAAAACCCAAAACACACTGGCAGTTTTAAAACTTAAGAGATGATATAAAATAAGTCACGTGAAGCACGAAGTCGAGGTTGAATAAATGTTAGGCAAACAAACGACCTAACCCAAAATCCACACCTTTTTCCTAACTTCACCAAACTATTCTCGGCAACCGAGGCCTCTGCAGTGTTTTTTCTTGAAAAAATATGGAACTGAAAAATAATATTAAAACGCCACTAAGGTATGCAAATTAAAAACATATTCCAGTTAGAGGTAAGGTTTACCTACATCTTAGCCTCTTTAGAGCCTATCAGTAGTTTTGGTTTTTGCAATGATAAACCAAAATTATATGCTCTCATGCACAGAATCTGAAAAAGATAATGAAATTGCATTTGATTACAAAGTATAGTATGCCATGATGGTGAAATAAAATATAAATTATTTAAAAAATTTACCGTTGATGACAGGGCATTATGTATATATAACCAAACCGAATAAACCAGTTAGTTGAATTCAGCTCGGCTAGGCACGTTTCTAGTTCATATTGGTTGGGTTTTAGTTAGGCTAAAAAATATCTCAAAACTGAATCGAATAAACCAAGTAAACCGATGAACATCCCTATGTTAAAGGTCATCCTCCCAAACATCTTTGGCCTTAAAAATGAGTAGTCATGTAAAGTGTAATATTGGTACAAATATGGAAGTTGCATAGTGTGGACTTGGACTGGAAGTGTGAACCGAGAGACGACGTACAATGCTCTAGGTTAACCAAAACTTTTATCATTTCAGATTGTAAGGACAAATGGTTGTAGGTGGAAGATGTTTCATGTAGCTTTTCGGCCTTTTCACTCAAAGCGAAAGCGGAAAACATGATGTTTACTCAGGATAGTTACATGTATGGCTGGATAAAATGGATTCCATTGAAGGTGAGTGTCTTTGAGTGGATAGCGGCTCTAAACAAGATTCCAACAATGAAGGCACTCTCAAATCTCATGTGCAATTTCACAAGAGCACTATGGAATATTGGAATCAGTGGTGCAATATCCAGCCCTAGTTAGCTATCTCGGTCAAGGAGTTTTTGACATCCCCAAGTCATTGGCAATGCCCTCGCTACGCAAGAAAGTTATCCAATTGATCTGCCTAGCAACGTGTTGCCTTAAAGAGCTACGTACAATAAGGAATATAATTAACGAAACCTAAAAGAGTACGAGGGGCCTGAAGGAGATCAAGACAAACGTACACTTTTCTTTAGATAAGAAACCTCGCAAAACTTCATTCACTAGACTGATGATATATTCTGATGTGATTTTAATTCCTCCACTTTCTTTATTGCTCGTTAGGGTATTGGTATTGGTATTGGATAGTACTACATTACTCTAGCATCTTGCTACTAGTAATTTTCAATAAAATCCAGATACGGGTTAAAAAGATTGTATACACAACACCATGGTAATTACTTTTAAGTAGGTGGTTGAACAAAAACTGCTGGTTGATTAGTGCGTGACACACTGTAGACAGAAAAAGTATTAGTCGTTCCAGCAAACTATCTTAAATTGAAAAGTAGCTTGAATTGGATCCTTTTAATTTCTATATCGGAGATATACTTACATAGTTGTTCCAAATTTATGATTGGCATTAAGCCTAGATCGTTGCCCTAAGAAATTAATCAATGCTTTCTACTCAAGCTCCGTCACGAACCATTTACTTTACAACTAAATAAAAAAGGGTTCTAGTATAATAGAAAAAGATATCCCTTGCTATCTCTGCGAATCTGGGGGCTGGGGCCTTGTTCAAGTTATAAAAATGGGCCATTAAAAATATACAAAGAAAAATTCAAATAACTAGAGTTTGTTTATATGGGCTTAAACTGAATCGGATAGGCTAATGGGTTTAAAAACATATTAGGTTTTCACTTTTAAATTTATTTATATGTTTGTTTAAAAAAGTTACATAAAGAGATTAAAAAAATGGACGTAATGAGTGAGTGGCCCACCTTGGCGTTGCAATCCCGTGTGCTAGCCTTGAGTTTTCATCTAAATCTGTCAAAAATATTTATAAAAAAAAATCAAAACCTACGGTTTAATCCATATTATTATTATATTGTTCAACACATAAGTAACCTCCACTTTTGGTAAAAAAAACTGTTTTCACTTTGATCTGGACCATTCAAGTTGGGTGGTTATTCTTGAGATAAAATCTCAGCCAGAATAATAGGGTGGTTACTCTAAAAATTTGGCAGTTTTTTTCTTGAGGGAGCAGTTGTATAGTTTTGAGAGGGTTATCCCACTCTCCCACAATTTCAGGCTCAATCCGTTGCCCACAGGAATTTTCTAGAAGGTTTGTTACCTATCTAACTTTCGGCTATTTCTTTCACACACAGCAATCACCACACGGTGTTCTTCCACATACAGGTACGATTCCATCTAAACGAAGTATCATTATTCTAGGCTCTTCCTCTAACACCCCGACATGTTCACCATACCTGCTAATCCAAATCAGAATGACAGCTAACTTCATCTGCTCCAGGGTTTCACAGGTACTCTCCTTCCCTGTATCTATGTTTAAATTTCTATACTCTTGGTGTATTTTGTGTATTGTGGTTAAGAAAGACTAAAAAAACACGACCACAGCCCTTCACCAATTTTCTTTACGAACACGACGACTGTCACTTTACGCACCGTCTTCATCACCTTCAAACACAACCACCACCGTGGTTACCAAGTGATCGGTGTCGAAGGACCGGTCAAAAATAAGAGTTTAAGAAAAGACCAACTACCTTACTAGTTAGGGTAAGTCGGGTGTCGAACCACGAGGAGTATTGTGGAAAGTGTTGTATCTAACAATTAAATTAAACTAGATGAAAACGTAAAATCGATTGGTTGATTGTTGATTGATTTGCAAATAATAAAAACGACTTAAAAGAAAAAGAGTTGTAAATAATATGAGAAATGGTGACCTCTCCAGGATCCCGGTTAATTACTATTGCCAAGGTTAATATAGTTTGCCAATTGATATCACATAGACATGATATGTGGATTAATATGATTGATAAAGAAGGTTGATTAATGACTTTGTGACAGCCGATAACTAGACCGCGACTGTTGACTCGGTTGATTATCACCTAACAATATCTTAATGACTCGTAATATTGAAAGACACAACTTGAATGTATTCAATGACCCTCGATAAGAAACCGCGTTGGTTGATGAAATCCAAACAAATTAATCATTCAATAAACGTTCAACATCAATATTAAAAATAAACCACAACTGAAATCAAAAGTTTAAACAAACATAATTCCAATCCAATTGTTCGACAAACATAAAACCATGTTCTAGTAACTAACCATTCACCCGGAGAGGTTCACGGTTGATTTAGCCGCTCATGGTGGTGAATAACATGCTTGGGAATCGAAGAGCACTTGAAACCATCTTGATTCGGATGAAAGATAGGTTGTTTGACGTTGTTCTATGGTTAATTCCTTCAAAAATCGTCCAACTGATTCCTTTATTTCGAGTTATGACGGCTGACATCCCTTTAGGTTAAGAGTTATTTTGCTTTTTATATCACCACCAACAACTTTCCTAATTCTCTTCATAAACTGCCGTAAGATACGCCTGGCATCAGCCCCCTTACGGCCAGCAACTGCTGTTGTAAACTTGATGTTAGCTGCTGATGATCCCTTCCTTTTTATTCCTCACCGTCCCTTACGTCTGACTCCATGGGGATTGCGGCCAAAATGCACTACACTATTTTATATGTTTGACTTGAGTTTTGTTTTTCTTTTCTTTTCTTCAACTTCCACGAGACATAGTCTCATTTCATAAACAATTATTATTATTATTATTATTATTATTATTATTATTATTATTATTATTATTATTATTATTATTATTATTATTATTATTATTATTCAAGCCTTCGACTCGGGTGTTCTTGGCTTATCCAAAGTTCCTCTTCAACGCTTCAACGTCCATGAACACCTATCACTTTTCATGTTCGCTTTCAAGTGTACGCGACTTGATCATTTTCCTTCGGCTCACACGCGTTACACAATTACATCTTAAGTCCATCTATTTTAGCCGCTTCACCTGCAATCATACAATGTAGCGTAGTTATCTTATTCAAGGCATATAATCACTCAACCAACATTAAAAGCACACAATTAAGCTTCTTAAACACCATGATTGACCCCGTCCATCACATTCCCACACTTACCTTTGATTGTCCCCAATCAAACCATCTCAAAACACGACTCACCTATTTAACAAATCACCTCCAATTCCTTCACCTATCGATTTTCCAAGGTCCCCAATCATACCCGTCCCATAGACTTACACAATCGAGATTGACAATCCGGCGAGCAAGTGTTGCGCAATTTCAAAACAAGACTTGCCTATCCAAACCTAGCATGCTTATGTTCATACACATATGCTACACACCCCTCACAATGTTCGCTCCTCTCGGTTTAATATCTGGACTAGCATGTAATGCGCTAGTATATATCGCTCAAAAAACCAAGAATGCAACTTTGTTATCATAGGTTTGTATAACAATCACACATAAGCTATAAACCATGCACATATCAAAAGGACTTACGGGTTTTGGGCTTCGGGTAAAGGTAGGATAATTTGGTTCACAAATGGCTCGAAAACAAAGGTTTAACACAACTGATTGAACATCCTTATTCACATACTGACACATAAACTTGGGCGTTATTGCTCCATAACAATCACTTCTATTTTTGTATTTTCTGATTTTTTTTTCTTTTCTTTTTTTTTCACATATATATTTTTCTTTTTTTTTCAACATTGAACAACTAAAAAAAATAAACATCACGAACACAATGGATGTCAACATTTTTATTCAACAAGGTAAACGGGTCAATTTGGGTAACGGTGTAAGTTTAACAAACAAAAGGTTTAGGCTCAACATGGTTTACTAATGGTGAATTTTAACAAACGAGTCAACACAAACAACACATGGGTATCACAAACAAGTGGGTTCCTATATTGCCTTTCTCATCTATGCACACATTTTGCCTACAGCTTTAGCATGTATTGAATTACACAAATTCTGCAACTAAGAAGCATTTGGCCTACTCTCATGAAATGAAACATTTATATCAACTAAACGTCTAGTAGGCTCAAAGTCTCACAATGTAGAGAAATGGGCTGCCGACATGTAGCATATGCAAATCCTATAAACATGTTACCCCTAGTTAGGCATCTCTTTTCATTTTCTCTAAAAACGCTCACCAGAAACACTCTCATGAAACTTAAAGGGACAACCATGATTAGGGATCTCGTATTTCATATTTGGCAAAAGACTCTTTGGTGACTGAAAATTCGGCTTTTATGCCTGATCAAGTAGAAAGGTGACAAAATTGCAAGAAAACTTCAATTAAATTTTTCAAAAATTTTCAAAATTTCCCAATTTTTCCTGCAAAGTAAGTGATTCCTCCTCAACTTTCCCTAGGGTCACCCCATCCCCACACTTGGGATACATTGTCCCCAATGTATGGTGTTTTTAATGCTTACCCAATTCTTTCCCAACCACCAATCTCAACATACGCGACTATTAACTACCACCCGCAACGATTAGTTACTTAGCAAACAACCACAAAAATAAAGACACACAAGGAAATAAATAAACAAATAAAAAAACAATAAAGTAAAGAAAATTCCGGGCTGCCTCCCGGTAGCGCTAAGTTTACAGTCTTCAGCCTGACTTTACCTGGTGTTCTTAATCATGGTGGGCGAGTGGGATGCTTGCATCCCTCAGCTGCTAAGCATGCATCCTCTCCATCATGTGATAATGCATCAGCCATCCCATAGCTAGGATCTGGAGCTCTTACTCTCATGCCCTCTTGGTTGACTTTAGCTCGTTGCTTGACTTTCTTTTTCTTCTTCTTACCCTTCTTAACTCCAGCTTCTTCAGTCCTGTCAACCATGAAACACCCTTCCTCGGCGTTTGGGTCAATTAAACTTAAAAACACATTCAAACTAAGTGTCCTTTCCCCAAACCTCATATTAACCGTCCCATTGGCACAATCAATCACTGCGTGTGCAGTTGCCAAGAACGGTCTACCCAATATAACCATGGGTTGTGTCTCTTTTTTATTAGAGACACAATCCATTACCAAGAAATCCACCGGGTAAAAACAATCCTCCACCTTGACTATCACATCCGTTAACATTCCCCTAGGACGTATCGCTTTTTGATTTGCCAACACCATGGTGATGTCGACCTCTTTCAGAGGACCAAAATCATATTGGTCATAGATACATCCTGGAAGAATGCTAACACATGCTCCAAGATCCAATAATGCCTTGTCAATTTTAAGTTCTCCAATCTGTATTGGAATTAAAGGCGTTCCTGGGTCTTGGAGTTTCGGTGGACATGTACCCAATAACACGGCACGAACATTTACTGGTAAATCAAACTGTTTTGGCAACTTGTTGTGTCGGTTTTGGGTACTCAATTCTTTCAAACTTTCAGCATGAACAGGATCTTCTTTCAAAACATCCAGTAATGGTCGATTGATTTTCACTTTTATAAACTCTTCCCACTTTGGATCCCTTAGTGGGGTTTCTCTCAAAACTGATGTTTTATTTTGTTCCACTGCAGCTAGAGGGAATGGGGCTGGTTTACCTTCCCCACACTTATCCTCAGCCATAGTGGGATTTTCACTTAAAAATTTTTCACAAAACAATTTTTTTAAATTTTTATGTGTCACTTGTGAAATCGGATCCTGTTCAGTTATACAATCTATATGATTAGACAGAAGACTTACCGCATTTATCCGCACGTTCTTCATATTTGATGATGACTGATGTGCTGGGTTAACTTGAGTATCACTTGGCAGCTTCCCGTTCGCCTTCTTCATATCTGCCACATCTCCAGCTAACTGTCCAACCTGCGTAGTTAAAGCCTGAACAGTTTTATCACGTACCTCACCTTTCTGCTTAATGGCCTGCAGATCCTGTTGAATCAACTTCAACATGTTCATCACCTCACCAATCTCACTACCTAATGTCCCAGAAGACTGACCACCCTTTTGGTAACCCCCACCACTACCTCCATAACTAAAATTTGGGTGATTTCTAAGACGTGGGTGATAAGTATTTGAGTTCATGTTCGACCAATTCCTATTTCCCCCTTGTACCTGGTTCACCTCTTCCATCCCACCAACTATACTAGGACAACTATCAGCTATGTGCCCTACATCCCCACAATGCCCACACATGGGTTGACCACTAATCCCTAAGTTAGCTACTTGATACTCTAACCTAGCTAACCTCTCAGCATCACCTGTACTATCCCCACTTGCAGCTTTTACCGTTGCTTGCCTTGATCTTCTCGAAGACTGTGCTTTCCTCTTTGTTGTCTCAGCTCTCCTCTCAAGGTACTCCCAATCAACCTGTTCATCGTTAGTGCCAAAAGTACCATTTGAAATTGAATCTAACGCACCTTGGTCTTCGTAGTGGAGTCCTTCATAAAATGAGTTGATCAATTCCCACAGCTGGATGTCATGATGTGGGCAGTTGTTGATCATCATCTTAAAACGAGTAAGTGCTTCATGAAAGAGCTCACCCGGCTGCTGAGAAAAGTTCCTGATGTTCTTCCTAGCATCATTCGTTCGCTGACTTGTATAGAACTCATCAAGAAACTGTTGTTGCATTTCCAACCAGGTACGGATAGAGGCTGAAGGTAGGGCTTGGAACCATTGTTGTGCTTTGTCCTCGAGAGTGAATTGAAAGAGGACTAACTTCACTTCATCTTGTGTAAACCCTTGTCCCCCGATGGTGTTGCATCTTGCATCATAGGCCCCAAGATGCATGTACGGTTCTTCAGTCACTAACCCATGATATTTAGGCAAACTTTGAATTGCCTGTGATCTCACTTCAAACGACCTACCATGCAGTTGTGGAATGACCACTGCGGATGGGTTATGAACAATGGCAGGTCTGAAGTGGCTTTCAATACCTCTCACCGGACCTCTCTCAAATCTCATGGGAATGCCTGCTTGATTATTAGCTGGAGGTATCGCATTCATTGGGTTAGGTCTCAAAGGTCGATTCACCACTGGTTGCTGTCGAGGTGCAGGGTGAACTGGAACTTCTGGAAAGGCTTGATACCCTTGAGGTGCAGGATTAAACTGAGGGTACCCTTGATGATTCAAATTTTGTGGCCTCGCCATCTGATATGTCCCATGATCTCCTTCATCCCCATCCAAATCCCCATCATCATACTCGTAGTTACCTTGATTCATTCTTTGACTGAAGCTAAATGATGGTGGTTGAAACGGTAGATATTGAGTTGTGGAAGTTTGTGGGAATTGTATATCAGTCTGGTTTAGGGTATTATCATCAGAAATCACTCTTACATACGGTGAGGAGTGACTGGTCACAGGTTTTTGGGTGAAAGTTGGGTCTTGTGCCGAAGATTGGCCTTGTTGTGGGTTAAATCTCTCGAAGTTCGGGAGAGAAGTTATTGGAGAAGCGTGGGTTGTGGTTGGTTGTGGTAAAGATGATGTTTGTGAATGTTGTGGTGGAAGATTATCAAAGTTTGGGAATGGTGGAATTTGTGATGATTGGGTACTGGATTGTGGTGGCAGTTCAGAAGTGGCGAATGTATTAGGTGATGGATGGTTTTGAGTGGGTGAAAATTGTGGTTGAAACATTGGTTCAGTGGTTAAGTCAATGTTCTCCATAGATTTGAATTGTGAAACTGGTGAGTGTAAGACTTTGTTCTCTCTATGAAGTACTCGGTTCTGCCGAGCTGTTTTCTCTACCTCTGGATCAAACACTAACGGAGATGACTTCCCTGAGTGTCTTGTATGATGCATGCAACTGAAGAGTTACCTACACAAAACAAACAAGAAAACCGAGCGTAATACTGAACAATAAACTAAACAAGTAGAAAATAAATCTTTTTGGATTTTTTGAAATTTTTAATTAAACTAAGAAAAATAAACACTTTGCGCACGACTCCCCGGCAACGGCGCCAAAATTTGATCGGTGTCGAAGGACCGGTCAAAAATAAGAGTTTAAGAAAAGACCAACTACCTTACTAGTTAGGGTAAGTCGGGTGTCGAACCACGAGGAGTATTGTGGAAAGTGTTGTATCTAACAATTAAATTAAACTAGATGAAAACGTAAAATCGATTGGTTGATTGTTGATTGATTTGCAAATAATAAAAACGACTTAAAAGAAAAAGAGTTGTAAATAATATGAGAAATGGTGACCTCTCCAGGATCCCGGTTAATTACTATTGCCAAGGTTAATATAGTTTGCCAATTGATATCACATAGACATGATATGTGGATTAATATGATTGATAAAGAAGGTTGATTAATGACTTTGTGACAGCCGATAACTAGACCGCGACTGTTGACTCGGTTGATTATCACCTAACAATATCTTAATGACTCGTAATATTGAAAGACACAACTTGAATGTATTCAATGACCCTCGATAAGAAACCGCGTTGGTTGATGAAATCCAAACAAATTAATCATTCAATAAACGTTCAACATCAATATTAAAAATAAACCACAACTGAAATCAAAAGTTTAAACAAACATAATTCCAATCCAATTGTTCGACAAACATAAAACCATGTTCTAGTAACTAACCATTCACCCGGAGAGGTTCACGGTTGATTTAGCCGCTCATGGTGGTGAATAACATGCTTGGGAATCGAAGAGCACTTGAAACCATCTTGATTCGGATGAAAGATAGGTTGTTTGACGTTGTTCTATGGTTAATTCCTTCAAAAATCGTCCAACTGATTCCTTTATTTCGAGTTATGACGGCTGACATCCCTTTAGGTTAAGAGTTATTTTGCTTTTTATATCACCACCAACAACTTTCCTAATTCTCTTCATAAACTGCCGTAAGATACGCCTGGCATCAGCCCCCTTACGGCCAGCAACTGCTGTTGTAAACTTGATGTTAGCTGCTGATGATCCCTTCCTTTTTATTCCTCACCGTCCCTTACGTCTGACTCCATGGGGATTGCGGCCAAAATGCACTACACTATTTTATATGTTTGACTTGAGTTTTGTTTTTCTTTTCTTTTCTTCAACTTCCACGAGACATAGTCTCATTTCATAAACAATTATTATTATTATTATTATTATTATTATTATTATTATTATTATTATTATTATTATTATTATTATTATTATTATTATTATTATTATTATTATTATTCAAGCCTTCGACTCGGGTGTTCTTGGCTTATCCAAAGTTCCTCTTCAACGCTTCAACGTCCATGAACACCTATCACTTTTCATGTTCGCTTTCAAGTGTACGCGACTTGATCATTTTCCTTCGGCTCACACGCGTTACACAATTACATCTTAAGTCCATCTATTTTAGCCGCTTCACCTGCAATCATACAATGTAGCGTAGTTATCTTATTCAAGGCATATAATCACTCAACCAACATTAAAAGCACACAATTAAGCTTCTTAAACACCATGATTGACCCCGTCCATCACCAAGCTGGAACCACCTCTCTTGCCGTAACATCCACAACCAAACGGGTCAAGAAATGATCGTTTCAGCTCCAAGAGGGCCGATTTGTTAGGTGAAAGAGGTTAAGAAAGAAAGAGACCCAGATGAGTATTATTATTAAGAGGTTTAATGGCTTTTATAAACATCTATTCATTACCAATTACCCTGTTCTCTTCCTCCCCTAAACCAGATTTAGGGGGTTTTTTTTTTGTTTATAAATTCATTTAATTAGTTATTATTTCATATTACAATTTGTTTTCCATTAAAATGTAGTCAGTTGCTGTTTTGCTACTCCTTGCTTCATATGTTTCACTACTGTAAATGTATTTATGAACAATTGTCTTTGATAAAAAAAAGTTGCTAAGCAACACGTTTGACTGAAAGACTAAGAGTATAGTTTTTTTTTTTCAATTGTTTGTTGGTGAACTGGGTGAAGAGTAGGATTCTAGAGAACCATGTTTTCAAAATTTTTTTAATTGTAGCTGAAAGTAAACTACCTGGGATGTTATTATTCAATCTTTAGTATGCATTTGTTGGTTCTACTTAAGTTTGTATGTGAAATTATCCAAGTTGTATGCATAGTTGAGTGTTTAGTGTTTTGCATATATATTTTTTTAATCTACGTTTTGAGTTGAACTATGTTTTGACTTAGGTAAATGTAATACGTTTTTATTCTATCTTATAAATTAAAGTTACTGTATGCTTCGGCGTCTATATCTATAAATATACAAAATTGGCGTTGTTAATAGGTTCTCTATGCTAACTAATGATTTTTCATCTACATTTCAGGTGTTTTGGGGGTTGTCATCTGCTTAGGTATGTATGACTTTTTTTTTCTATATATGCTTTGTTATTTATTTTAGTTGTTGTTTCGATATTTTGGGTATGCTTTAACGAAGATTTTTCTTTGTTTATGAAATTTTGTTAACTTTCAAGCCCACTTAAATTTGATCTCTTTTGTTATGGTTCATTTTTTTTTCTGAAGCCTTCTTTTATCATGGTCCATCACTCTTTCAGCGGTCATTTATATGACGATTTATTGAAGTATATTTACAATGTTAATGCATGTGTGGTAGTTGCAGTTTAATATGTGCACAAATATGTGTATTGGCCACTATTGGGCTAAACATGCTCTTAAGTAGCTTCATGGTACTTTTGTAAATATGCGTATTGGTCACTATTGGGATAAACATGCTCTTAAGTAGCTTCAGTGGATGTCAATTTTTTCTATAAAAGTTGTCCGAAAACCCCACATAATTTTTTGAGCACACCAAGTGTTTGATACTTTGTCTCAATCAAGTTTACATAACTGTTTTGCCATACACCTACGGTCGATCATTTTTTTTTACTTTGGACGAGTTGCTACATAGCAACGGTTTTTGAATGATTTATCCATATTATAACCCTTATTAATTTTGTTTTAATGGTTGTTTGTTTATTTCGTTTAGCCTAAGGTGACGTGTCTACACCCCCCTGCCTACATATTTCGTTCCAGTTCTAATACATAAACAACTTTGTGAGTTTTTATTTTCAATTTTGGGGGTTTCAAGAGAACATGACAATGGAGTAGATTGTTAAATTATCATATTGTTGTAATCAGCACAACTAGGTCACTTCCACTACCACAACCACCAAAAACAACCGTGCAACCACCAACCACACCAGCAAAGCGATCCCTCAATGAACCCAAAGAAAAAACGAATACCTCAAAACACACCATAGAACCAGATTTCAAAAAGGTATCGCTCATCTCACACAAAACATCATATTTCGCCACATACTAATAGATACCAAAATGAACTGCAGGAAAACTTTGTTTGCAGCTTTTGATATCAGCTATAGGCCTCATATGGTCGCTAATGCTGAACCAATCACGGACTTTTCTATATACAGTAACATGGTCTTGCCTCTTTTAACCAGAAACTTTTGTATGTATAGTAACATCTAACTATGTAGCAAGTTGTATGTTAGTCGCTGTTGACCCAGTTACGAACTTTTATGTCTTAATGCAGCGTTTTGAAATGGTAACTTTTGCATGTACAGTATAGCTAAATATGCTAGAAGTTAGAGTTTACTCGCTGCTGTCCTCCTTGCCTTATCACAACCCGCCGCATAGCGCGGGGCCACATCCTAGTATATATACATTTACAAACATGTTTATGCATACTTTTTTGTACTTCTAAGTACAAGTGTTCAAAGCTTTGGCTTTGTAAGATCTTGCTCTCACATAAAACAAAACGTGGGTGGCACATCACACCATTCTAACTTTTACTCTTTTCATTTTCCACACACATATTCAAGAGAGACAAAGAGACGGTGACACTATTCCTGCCAAGAATCACGTCGGTGCTGACCATACTCCGGCGCGTGAACCCTCTCAAAACCAAGATCGGAAGACAGGGAACGTTTTTCAGACCAGGTTTGGTTTTTTTTTTTTATGACTGTGTATAATGTTAAATAATTATATAATAATATTCAAGATTCAAGATTATTGTATTTGTGAATTGGGTTTGTGATAAAGTTTGTGCCTAGATGCAGATAAAAGAGGGAGATTGCTACATTAAAGATCTTCAAACATCCTAATGTTGTCAGATTACATGAGGTATGATGGTAAAGATTTGTTTGATTATTTGTTTTTTATTATTATCAGATGAATTGATTTAGTTTATTTATCAAGATTGTTTAAAAAAATAAAAAACGTTCAAGTTGTTTAATACTGAGTCAAAGAACATGGATGAAGATAGGAAGGAAGCAAATAGGGGATGGTGGGTCAGAAAGAAACTCAAGAAAGTTGGATTGGTTGTTTTGTTTTGTTTTGTTTTGTGTAATGGATGATTGGAATAGAATAATAAAGTAGAATAAATAAAATAATAAAAATTGTGTTATTCGGTCGGATTGAAATGGCAACAAGCATTAACTTCACATGGTTTATTTAGTGATTTAGAAAACCATAAATGAATAACATAGTATTTTGATACTACTTGGTGCTTCTTTGAACTTTGCCAATTTTGAATTGATGTTAGGTGAGTTATTTGATGGATGTAAAGGATATCAAGTTACACAACTACAACTTTGGTATGGTAACGACAACGGCAACAAGCAAAGGTTATGATTATAATCAGTTTTTTTATGTTGTGAAAGGGGCCCATTGGAAAAAAAACAAAATTTGTAGGATGTGATATACAATAATCCAGTGTTCTATTTGAAGGTAGGTAAATTAATTTCTTTTAAAGCATGTAGAAAACAAAGTTTTTAGTCAAAGAATACTCCTACATGCAGGCTTCTTCGGATCCTTTGTATTGTATACCACTTCTATAATCTATAGCTGTTGTATTATTTGAGTTCTTATGGTTTTTTGCAAATTTCTAATTTGTTGGGCATTAAAAATCAACAAAATATGTTTGTAGATTAAGCAGGTTGTTAGAAGCTCGCTCTACATCTATATTTTTAGAACTTTTTTCATACAACGGATATTTAAAAATACACTTAATTACTTAAGTTTATCCCTTTTAAAGGCATATATATGAACATCACCATATTCATTTTTTGCAATCGGACTAATTGTATGTCAGTTATTGTCATTGCATTTGTAAGTTGTCAATATTTTGGTTTATGCTCATTTTGGATCATTGGCGGATCTAGAATCTACTTCCAGTAGTAACTTTTTTCGTTTTTTTTCTTTTTCATTTTTTTTCTTTTTCATTTTTGTAGTAACGTTTTCCAAATATCGTAAAAAAACACAAATTTTCCACTACACGTGTTGTTTGCTTTGTTTAGTTTGTTTTTGTTCTTTGTTGCTGAGTTCGTATTACTGAGTTTGCAAGGTGTTTGTAGATGTACGTTGTTCAGTTGTTGGGACATTGTTATGGTAGTTATACTTTGTTTTAACGGTTACACACCATACTTTAATGATTAAAGATAAGTTTCATCGCCAATTGTTTCCATTAACGATTTGCTTATGGCAACTCTCAAGATCGTCAACATCTTAAGGTGCAATTGTTAGTTTTAGGAAGTTAATTTGGATTTTCATGTAAAGTTCATATTTAGGAATTGTTATGGTCGTTTTACGTAAATATACAGTTTGCGAATCAGACATTGCAGTATATTTTAGTTATTTACGTAAATATACATTGCGAAAAATAGTTATAGGAACTTTTATGTATAAACTTCTGTTGTGCTTGATATCTTGATTCTATATTGGTGATTGAAATTTTGTGTAGAAACTTGTCTTTCACTCTTTCAACTCTGATTTTGACTTTATTTTAGTTGGCCATTTTGAAAGAGGCTATTATGATGAACACTTAAAGATGATATTTTCCGCATCCAAGTTGGTCATGCGATTGCCTCTACTTTCACATGGCAACCGGTAAGTGTGCATCCTTGGTGGATTTATCCTCTTTATTCAAGTGTTATATCTAGAATTCTGTTTATGATGCTCCATGGGACTTGCATACCTTTATGTTTTGTTTGTCTAATTTAATAGTTTGCTGAATGGTTAATTATGTGTGTGAATCAACTAATCTTAATTGACCCTCCAATCAAACCATAGAAGAATTTGATGCAGGTTTAAATTCAACTTTGTGGCAGTTTTCTTGAAGTTCCTTATGGAGCAATGAATTGGAGAATCTGGTGCGATTTGAGTACCAATGAATTTGTGTAAGTTCAATTCTCTTCGTTTGATTACAATTTTTTTGTTTTTTTTCTTCCAGTGTTTTTATATATGAGCGACTAGAATTTGGCGAATCAATGAATGGTGTAATTTGGGAAATGTGTTCGCTTTCGAGTTTCGAGATCTCTTGGTTCTGCACACTTTTATTGGAGGTTCAAAAGAAGCAAAGAAGGCATTTAATGCGGTCTTCCTAACGGCGATTTGGTGTATATGGAAATCGCAATGATTTGTGGAAATCGCAATGAGGTAGTATTGAATCAAAAGCAATGCTCTTTACAAAAAATCATCGGGGAAATCAAAGCTATGAGTCTGCTTTGGGTAAGGCGCAGGCGAAACAAGGGGACTTGGATTGGGATAAGGGGCAAAGTTTTAACTTGTCTAATATTAGCTCATAGAGGCTTGCTCCTGTGCATCTAAACAGTAAGGCGTGGCTGAAGGAAAAGGTTTTGGGCATGTGCAGCCCTTATTTGCTTTAACTGTTCCTTCAGGCCAGCTATGGGAGGCTTTTTTCAACATTTGCTTTGTGCTTAAATGTGTTTGGAAGGTCTTCCCAAGTGTCTGTCAAAGTTCCTGTTAGCTACTGCCTTTTTGGAGTTTTCATTTGTGTGTGTATTAGGACTCATGCATTAGTTTCTTAAATACTGTAACCAATGTTTTAAAAACCGAATGTTATACCGTATCGGGTTGAGCTCACAAACAGTTCAACCGATCGTATCGGGCGATTCAATCGGTGGTACCGACTGGTTTGAACCGGGTTTTAAAACATTGATTGTAAGGCCATGTAAGTATATGATATGAAGTATATAACAATGATGATGTAACTATATGTGACACTGATTCATTCTAATTCAGTTAATCATCTGTCTTAAAGTATGGAAAGGAGATCAAATGCCTAAAGATTATTTATATCTTTTAAAGAAGCATTAGCTGTTTTTCATGTCGGGATGTTTGTAACCTTATATTTCAAAGTTTACCTCATCATACATATATGAGTCTTACAAGTTCTGCATCCTATAGCTTCAGAATTATAAAAGGTTTGAACACTTGACACCATTTCTCGTAAATTTTTCATCAACAATGAATAGATCGCATTTGTTTGCAAGTCAATATAAAATACTTAGTCGGTATGTTAGACTATCCGTTGCCGGCCGCGAGAGCACAGGCGCGAGTCACAAACTTTAATCTCAAGTAACCTGGTCACTTGACCCCGTTTGGTTGGGGTGAGCACCGGCGCAACCACATCGCCTCTCTCTTCTGTTAACGCATGAGACCACCATCGCCCGTGCTCGCGCCATGGCTGTTCGCGTGACGCTGTTGTGACTGGGGGTGAGCACCGGGATGAAACCTCCCTCGAGCCGGAGCTCGCTCACGGTCCAAAACGAACACTCTTACAATACAATCTTGAAATTAAATTTACATATTAACCTATGGAAAAATACTTATAATTTGAAATCAAAGTGTTTGATGTTTAATGTGATGAAAGTAAAATACCATACCCCTATATGTACGTGTCATGTGAATTTTATTTATTTTCACAATATGTCTTCAATGAAAAATATACATAACTTTTGATTGTTGTATATAACTGTTCATATAAAACAATTATTTTATATAGTGAATATAGTGTGAGAAAGAAATATATCATTTATATGTTTAGAGCATGCTTGGCTCTCCAACTCCTTATCTTCTTATCTCCTTCTACCTCCTTATCTCCTTAATCAAAAAGTCACAAATTCTTACTTATAACTTATCTCCTTTTCAACCCACAAAAACCTCATTTTCAACCCATTACCCAAACAAACTTATCTCCTTATTAACTTTTTGATTAAGTCAATAAGTTATAAGGAGGCAAAATAAGGAAAGCCAAACATGGCCTTAGTAATATAAAGTTGTACATTACTATTGTTTTACATTCTTTTGTTGTATTTGTTCCATGAGTTTGTAATCAAATATGCCATTATGTGTTTGTTGCTATTTCGTATTGTCTGTTTTTGCTTAAAATATTTTTGGATTATACACATCGAAACAAAGATGTTAAATTACGCACTAAATAACAAAATTCGAGCTAACATATGCATGAATCAACAAACATATGTGCCTACTAATCGCATTTGTTTACGGTTTTTTGTTGTTGTCTTTGTTTCATATATGATATTATATTGTATGTTTGAACCTATATCGTTATTGTTTGTTTCTTCTGTAAAAGTTTCTGGATTATACACAACAACATATATGTCAAATTGTGTCAACTAAATAACAAAAAATGAGTTAACATGTACGGAAATTAATCAACCTACTATTATCAGTTAAGACATTATCGGGATCTTCAGCATACACATAGTTTGAATTTTGTAAATTTTAGGAACCCGTCCCAGCGGACGGGTATAATACTAGTTATTCAAGGTTTGGTGCAAATAGCAAACATCAGTTGTGGTCGTATAAAATTTCGATTTAACTATTGACCGATTGAAACTTTAATCAATAGATTAACCAGTACCCATGCTGCATTCAACGTTTTAAAAACTTGGAAAAAACTGTAAAAACAACAATTTCTTATGTCACGAGGTAATAATTTTCAATGTGTGTTTATTGCAATATTCATCATTCAATGTATATGATAAGTTACTTTCTCGTGTTCAACTTTAAATTACTACCTAACGTCTTTTCTAGTTAAAAAATATATATATATACATATTTGTTTCAGTTTTTACTGCAGTTGTCCTTGTTTGTAATAATGAAAGCAAAATTCAATAACCGGCCGCATGTTGAAAATGTTTGAAGCTTTTAAATGTCTTCAAGTGTCCTTATTTGTATAATGAACGCAAAGAAGTCGCCATTGCGTCAATGTTATCCAAACCCAAACGTAAATATATGACAGCTTTTTAGGATAACTATTCGTATAAAATATAAATACGTAACTAACCCTATTTTACTCTTACCAAAAAAGCTATTTGTACCGGATCTTTACTCTTTATTAATATTGCATATAAAATGTGACATAAAAGATATGTACAAATTTATAACTAGTTGTATGAATAAGAAATGATGATCGATGAAGTTAATTTACATTTATTTGTGGTTTATTATCTTCTATTAATCTACATCTTTATTCTCGTAAACCAAAACAAGTCACAAAATGATCGTCCATGTACACTAGAAATCTAGAATTAGTAGCGTATGTCATATATGTTACTTAATTACATTTTATAGTTTTAATTATTAAATATAATATAGCACAAGGATATTTAGTTTTTTTTAATAAAAAAAAACAGTACTTATTTATATAAAAAAAATACAAATGTTAAAATATAAAAATCTTACTTTGGGTGAAATACTTTTAACTTAAGTGTCCTCTTTCTTAGAAAAATATATTATTTCAAGCATGGGCTAAAGTAAGTGGATGGTCCTCATGAGTTAACCATTTGGTCTTGTGGTTTTGGAAAAGGCTGGTTACTAAATACGTTACAAAATAAAAACTACATGAACCATCCGTGTATTTTTGTAAAGCGAAGGACGAAAACCAAAATTTTGATAAACCACATAGATCACTTGTGTGTTTTACTCCAACTTAACTTTAAATAGAAAACCGCATAAACCGCGTAACTATTTGAGCATAACGCATAGTGTATTGTCACATAATAACGAGATGGAATGAACGCTGGTTAAAAAATGGTCTTAATTCTAAGTGTTTAATATAAAAAAATATTTTATATCATACGTCCATGAAAAACAATAAGGGGTTGTTTAGTAACCCTCTTAATGAGGCTCTGAATTATTCAGCGCTGAATGATTCAACATTCAGCGCGTTTGTTTAAGCGCTGAATGGAATGGTTAAGGCTGAACCAGTGAACCATTAAGATTTGAGATGTTGCTGAACCATTAAGCATTGAACTAGGTTGTACCTTAATGTGGCTCACCTACCAATGTGGGACACAAAAACTAACCATTAAGAGGTCCAACTTAATGATTCAACCGTTAACCAATCAGACATTTTAATGATTCAGCACTTAATTATAAATGTGGGTGACAATTTTTATATTTGTTTTCCCACCTAATTAGATGCTCGAAGTTTATTATATTGCTTTGTTTGAATAACTAAATAGTTGTAGATAAACATGATTGATAGTTTACTAATTACAAAGAAGTACATAAATCACGTGTTTGTTTATTTACGTGTGGCAAATGTATCTCGTTTGGTCAACAGTCTCACCTCCTCAAACCATAACAAACAAAAAAAAGAAAGGAAACTTTTAGTCATGATTGTAACGCTACGATTAAAAATTAACTTTCGTAGCAAATACTTACTTTCTATAAATCAAAATCATTATTATAAATGCAGTTTCTTCTGTTATTTTATTTTTACATACTATATATTTGGAGAGGGCATATACGTACATATTGTAACGCTACGTACGGCTAAGAAATAACTTCGTAGCATGTACTTACTTTTTATCCATATGTTCTTGTTTAGTAAAAAAATCCAAGTTAAACATGATGTAAAATTAATATAACATCTTTTGATCAATTAAGCTTTTAATATTCTTAAGAAGTTATGCTTTTAAACTTTGTAATATTGTATCGTTTTTTTTTTTCAAACCTAGATAAATTACCGATTTACGAAATCACTACCGGTTTAAATATGATGTGTTTAACCTTTTATTTGATAATACCATAACCATAATACTCACACGAGTTTAATTTGCTTTTGTTTATCATGGCAGTTTAGGCGTAGGTGTTAGTTCACGAGTAATACAAAGACTCTCGAATGGTTTATCGGGAGATGCTCTTTACTGATGCTTTGTCACATGTCATGTAGAATATGTGTAATGTGAAATTGAGAAAAAATGGCCAAGAGAGTGACGTATGGACTCATCATCGATAACTTGTGAGTGAAAAAATTGGAGTAAAGGCGAAAGATATCGGAATATCCACAATGTAGCTAGTTTTGTCCAACACCATCATTGAGTTCCTTGATCGTGAGCCTTTAAAAAGTTAAGATGGAATATTATGAGCTTTAATCTTGGTGGAATAGATGGTAGTGGTGGATTGATAGTTATTGATCTTGCAAAGCAACTTCTTCGGTGCTTTGTTTTTTGAATTTCACCCCTAGATGGAAATCATGGGACAAAATAATGCACTGAAAAATGTATTAATATTTTGTTATGGTTTTATAACTTTTAGGGCTCTTAATGATCATTAGATGCTATATGTTAATGGTCCATAACCTCTGAATGATTAAGAGGTAACCTTAAGTCTGAATGGTTAAGAGACAACTATTAAAATTTTATCTCTTAACCATTCATATTTAAGATTATCTCTTAACTATTAAGAGACCATGAACTATTCAGATGTAGTCTCTTAATGACCATTCAGAAGTTACCAAACTCATATATCAAATGTACGGTTACAATTAGTTCTTTTATTTTTATTCTCGTTCTTTAAAATATACGAAGTATTTTTTTACATTATTATTACTAGTGGGAATGCCCGCGCGTTGCTGCGGGTACCTATATTTTTTGGCGCTATGGCTGGTCTCATTCTCTTCCCACTAACGCTAAATATACGCTCGGCAACAGACATTAAAACCGGATTTTGAACCGGTTTTGGCATGTTTTAAACACAAACTATGGTCTCGGTTCGGTTCATAAACCAGTTTTGTAGGCAAATTCTAAAATTGTTTTTTTAAATTGAATTGACTACATAAAATTCAAAATTTGTTTATTTTTTTTAGTTTTAGAAACAAGAGTAGAAAGCAAATAACAAAAAAACGTAACTTCATATTACAAATATTAATAATGCATTTTTTAGTGTTCGTTCTTTGCCATAATTATTGCTTATGTGAATCAACGCCTCGTAGACGAGTTCTTCGGATAGGGGAGAACTCCCCTTCTTGCCTCTTTCACCTCGTCCTTGTGTATCCGATTTTCAACCTCTCTTTTGTCATCGAGACTTGTTATGTGTTGCATATAACCCATCACATCCAATTAATCCCTCAAACAAATGCACATCTCTAATGCGGGGGAGTGAATCTTATTCCGTGCTGTACAAAATGCTACCAATAAGAGAAAATGCAGATTCTGAAGCTACCATAAAAGCTTAGACAGTTAGTACATCACAGCCATAGCGACTCAGATCGGAAATTGGGATTATTTTCCTTTTAACCAAATCAAATATCAAATATTTCAAAGTCCTTGGGAGTGAATGTGGATATAAAATTATCTCCTTTATATCACTTGAGCTCGCTGCTTGGGCTGTTACCCTTTGTCGTTTAACCATCTCAATTTTGACAAGTATATTATAAATTAAGCTTTAGGCTCCTACTCGAGCTACCACCACTTGATCCTGATTATCCTGATCCCAAGTCTGTGTGTGTGTGTTGGGACCATCTTATTAAATAATACCAGGCATTGTTTGAACTTTGAAGATCGGTTCAAAACTTCAAATGGTTCAAGATCGGTTCAAGGGAAGTAGTAGGTTGAAACCAGTTCGCGTTGGTTTGTTGGTTTCGGGTTGGGAACCAGTTTTTGTGCACCTCTAGGAAGAACCTGACTATCAGACTTAACACTGCATTGAAAGAACATTTACAGTGGGAGAGTGGGTGTATTAAAGTTACATTCTTATTGACAAAATACCCTTCAACAAAGATCCAATAACATAATGTGTATCCACTTATTAGAAGGGTGGGTGTAGAAGCGGTATTGGCATGGGTATCATCGACATAAGCTTGCCGAAGGTACCACATACATCCAGGAATTATGTACAAGTAGTTAGAGATGGTTGACGGAAAGGTGATGTGACACTCTGAAAACTTTTGAAATATATAAAAACCGGAATGGCAAACCATACACTAACTTATAAAATGTGTGGCTCGTTGTGGTGGTCTTAGCGAAAACAGTTCGTTTCAAAATGACAGACAAATCACAATTGTTTTGATCTACAGAATAATCACACTACAAAAAATCAAGCCTTTAGCGACGAAATTAAAAAGACCTTTCGCGACGAAGTTTCCTCGCTATATGCTATTGCGACGAACTTTCCTTGCAATAGGTTCGCCCCTATAGTTCCGTCGTAATAGACCCTAGGTTTCGTCGCGATAGACGTCGTCACTATAGGATGACCTATAGCGACGATATATTGTCTCTATAGGGGTGTCGCTAAAACTTGGCACGTATTTAAAAAAAGTTTTAATTTTTTAAAATAACTCCTGTTGAAACAAATTTTAGTCGCGATAGCATTTTCGATATCTAAATTGGCATTATATCAATGGAATACATTCATCCAAAATAAAACGATACTTAGTTTACATAAATTCATCATCTTCGGGATCATCTTCTTGATCATCTTCTCGACCATCTTCTACATCAAGTTGTGTTGATATGCCGGGAAATAACTTGAAAAATTAATTTATTTGTGCTCTCAAAGACGCATTATCTTGGCGCAACTCCTCAATAGCCCGTTCTTGTCTTTGCCAACGTTCTTCCTCTTCATCCCTATTTTCATTAGGGAATATGTTTGGGGTAACACTTTTTAGGACTCGACCAACACCCTGTATGTGAGAACGCTGAGAACCTAAAGCTTTTTTAAGACACTCAATCTGATTGACCGCCATCTCATCCCCACCTGAGCACAAGGAACTACTATACTCTTTATCAATTTTGTTTTGCATTAAACAATAAAACATACATACATTAAATGACTTAACATGAAGCTCATTAGCTAGAAAGGAAATAGAAGAACGATTAGTACAAACTCTTAACTGGTTGTATACAAAGCTATATCAAATTTATACTCATTGGCCCTACACACACTTTTTCCTCAACAGCCTATGTTATACATTAAGGTTCTTTTTTTTCTTTTCACTTGCAGCATCTTGCTTATGGTCAACACCAAGTTATCATAAAACTGTTGAGGCTTTAATGAATACATCTCAAAAATGTATCCTTGATCACTAATTAGAAAAACTGGGCAGCAAGTATTCATAGATTGAACCAGGCCATGTACCAATTTCAAAAGCCACAAACAAGTCAATAGTCCAGTTATACTAAATTTATCCTAATATATGCTACTAAATATCAGTCTAACTTTATATTTTAAACAGATCAATTGAACCAAGCCCACTTTTAAACACCTAATATATACAACTAAAAGTTAAATGGGTCAAACATGATACAACTTACAGCTTACTTACCCAAGCATGAGCTGCATTGTCATTGATCCATTTGCCTTTCTTGCAATGCATATCTCTCCAGCCTAGTTTTCTGATCAGTACTTTAAGTATCTGAAGGTTTTCCCTAGTTTTCTGATCTAAGTGACTAAGATCCTCAAGTGTAACTTAATATCTACTCACATCACAAAAATATAAGATATAATATAACATATGAACGATGAACTCGTGAACTGTATAGGACTCCATATATCATTGGTCATTATTTACTTCACCTCCTTCAAAAATGAGCACGGGGCCGCAAGCAGAGGTGTTCTACAGGTGCCTGCAACGGTTCCTTAGTGGCTTCAGGTTGATCTCGTATAGTTTTGGCCACAGTGTCCCGGTCATTGCAACAAATCATACGGAAAGATAATTAAAATTATAATACAATGGGTGGGTAAGTTGACGGGTCAAAACAAGTTGAGTTGGGTCGACTCGAGACACTTTGTGTCCAATTATTATAGTTTTTTTATAACAATCAGTGTGTCAAGTATAAAAAACAGATAAATTATTACAATATTCATCTTTTTTTTAACAGGCATTACAATAATCATCCGAGAGTTTAAATAAATGATTTAGGGACAAATTCATAACCCGAATCAACTCTGTTGGAAGCTTACCAAAAAGTCGTTTCTTATCTTCATCTCATGCTATCCCATTTAACACGTCAATCTGAAAATCAGTAAAGATTCAATTGAAGTTAATTAGAAAAGTGACAATTATATGGCAACTATCTTTCATAACTTAAAACTTCCAGTAATAACATGAAGCGATAATCAGTTCATGAATGTGTATGCTTACTCTATTTCAAGCTGATAGTAATTCCGCTCTGAAGAAAGACCATAAAAAAGACATTATTAGTTGAATAATATATGCAACAACTGAAAACCTCATGGATGACATATGTACCTCAATTCTGGAAGAAGAACCCATCCAATCACAGATCCATCTGCAGGTGAGATTCTAGCTATGCAATCACTCTGAAAAAATAAATGTTTTTTGCTTAGTACAGTAAAAATAGCATATCATTAACATTATTGGAAGAATACAAGTGTTTGCGTATAAATATTATATATACCTGCCAGATGTTTGCCCAAACTTCATTGTTTATGTACTCTAGTTCGTTTAAGTTATGCACCTCATGGCCTTTATATTTCATAACATGTTTTTATGACTGCGTTAACACTTCACAGATGGGTTCTGAACCTCAACAGGAGCAGATGGTGTCGTTGATATTGGGGAAGCAGAACAAAAACGTGATTAAATGTCAAAGAAAAGTATGAATCAACTACGTACCTCTTGTAACACCATTACTCTTCAATCAAAATTGAAACCCTGGGTTCTTGGAGAGAATCTTCAATCACGGATGTCAAGGCAGAAATCCAAGAGAAGAAATAGGGCCGATTTTAAAAATGGAAAAGACGTAAGGTCTGAAAATAAAGGCAACATTCAATTATGGAGAAGAAACGTATAATTGAATTTGGGGAATTTAATGGTAGAACGGTTGATGAGTACTGTCAAGGATTTTGATGAAGGCAAGGTTTGAGGGTTTGAGGGCATGATAGGAAATCAAGGGTACTGATGTAAATTTGTTTTGTTATTGTAAAGGAGGATGATTGTGAAATGTCTATATTACCCTTTAAAGTGTCTTAATTGTCCCCAATATCCTTATAATACCCTTATGAAATAAGCTTTATTCTCTTATACTTGTTGCTTTAAAAATTGTACCAATGTCAAAATTCCAATATGGTACATCACTCCTCCTTTATAATGTATATTATATTATAGATTGTTGGTGTTATTACTGTTGTAGAGGGAACACGAGGGGTTGTTATAACAGTAGTTATTTTTCGTGTGAGTTGCATAAAACCATCGAAATGCGACACGTGTATTTGTGTAAATCGTATAGTTACGCAACATATGTTTATAACTAAGTTTATTGTTACACACAAGTCTATAATTAAAAACCATTACAATTGCATCACATATTATCGTAATACTATAATATAATTACAAACTGTTATGATCTATGTTCTCTAATCTCTCTCTCTCTCATCACTTGCAATGCATATATACAATTCCCCATGACTTGCACATGTGTATGTTATAGTTTAATAATGTTTTTACACTATTACTATTAGACACATGTATGTATATTGTTTAATAGTGTGTTTGAGCTTTTACGTGCCTACACATATGTTTCATGATCAATGTCATCAACATACTATTTATCCGTATACTCCTAGTGTGCTTTGGACTTCTTAGGTGATATATGCAGTTGTGTTCGTATTTAAAGTTTCTACATACTTACACATGTGTATCAATAAACACTTCAACATATTTTTACGAACAGATAACACATTTCTAGCGGACACGCATGTGTGCAACAAAAAGTATATGGTTTATAGATGTGTAGATAATAAAATTTCACGGTATGCACATGTTGTTTTGGTAAAAAAAAAAAAAAATACATTAAGCATACATTAGTTATTTGAGTTTAAATGTCTTAGGTTGTTTTTGTTAGAAAAACGCTAAATACAACAATTTAAAACACAATGCAATATTTATAGTCATGGAATTTAAAACATAGTTAGAACACACAGCTAAAACACAACAACGTAGAATACATGTTCTTGGCACTGTGTTTTAAGTTTTTTAAGCTCAAAATAAAGTGTTTTTTGTTTTTAATTGTTATATTTGGTGTTATTTTAACCTAAACAATTTAAAACATCATGAATAAGTTCAAAAAATGATGCATGCATATCAACTTTTAATCATTTTCACACTTCTCACGAAATATGACGTTTGTACCATAACCACACCCTATATATATAAACCAAATTAGGAAAGTCTTGCAAATCAAGATATAAATTAATTACTTTAGCTTGAAGGGTTATCTAAGATGAAGTGCACCTTTCTTATCTTACCTACCATACCCAAATACTCTACTTCGAGTATATGTATTGCCTTCGATTATTTTCGTATATACTAGGCTCAACTGCAACTCATATTTAAGAGTGGCTTCTAGAAGGGGCAATACTTTAAGTCAATAATATATTTTCTTGAATGTTTTACTATTTCTCATCATAAGTACTTTAATAAGTTTAAATCTTTAATAACCAAATACACCCGACACTTCAAAAAATCTCTATGACATTCTATCTGTATTAAATGGTAATGTCGGTGGGTATTTTCCCCACCGACCCTCCAACTTTATTAGTAGCCCCTTTACTTGAACAACTATTATTCATGTAATCTAACCCCCTAACTTTGTCATTTATCATTTTTAGCCCCTTTACTTGAAAAAACTATTATTTTACGTATGAATTTTTATATATGTGTCGGTATAAACACGAGTTTGTCTACGTTTCGACTTAAGCTTTTCTTCTTTTGAATGTCAAATGTAATACGTTTTCGTACTTATAAAATGTGCGCTTCCAGTTGGTCTACGTTTCGATGTAGATTTTAGTTCCGAACCAAGTTAAAAGCATTGTATTTACACGTTTTAGTAATTGTCTTTTACGCATTGTGTTTTTACGAATTGTGTGTAGCATATTTTGTTTTACACTTCATGTGTTACTGCACGGTTCAACCTGTCGTGCGCCGCCGCAACGCGCGGCGGGCAAAAAACTAGTTTTATACACTTGAGACATTTAGAGTTACAATTAGTTTTAAAACATAACAGTACGTCTCTCCAAATTTTGCTGTATCTGATTACAATTAGCTTAAAAACGGATCATCCATCGTTTATGTTAATAATATGAAACTAAAGTCGCGAATTATTAATAATAACAATTCACATCCTTATGAACAGTAGTCATAACTAAAAGACTTTCTCTTTCGAAGTAACTACGAAAATGCTTTCTCTTTCGAAGTAACTACGAAAATGTCATCGCATAGTTTTATTATTAAAACTAAAATAAAAAACCTTTACTTTCGTGGTAATTACGAAAATGCCATCGTAGTACTTTTATTACTAAATCATCTTTTTTAAGCGGTGGTTCGTTGCAATCGCGATGACAGCGACGCCGTCGGCTGGTGGCCAGGAGCGTAGATGTTTTCTTTTATCAATTTTTTTCCGACGGTTTAGGCGTTTTGCTCGATGCAATGCGCGCTGGCGTACCGACGGAACAATACGATTATCTACGTTGTGTTATCCGATTAGCAAATCCTCGCAATACCGCTGGTGTAACTCCGTTGTTCATCGGAAAAATCTGCAAGTTCTCACGAATCATCAGCGCCGGTTATGTTTCTACGCCGCGCTTAGGCGCGTAAATTACTAGTTCTATTATAAGTGTGGTTCCAAACCACGAATTCTAGTAAAAGTCCCCTGTTGCGTACAACAAAGTCAATATTGCTCTTTCAGTCTTTTGTCTTTTGTTTATTCGCCGTCTCCTTTTTAAAATATAAATTCTTAATGCATGAAAATATAAAGAAAAAAACGAAAACAATAACAATATAAACAATAGTTGGAATAAATATCTAAACTTCATTTTATCTAATATAAGAGAATAGTTTTGTATTTTGATAAAAGATAATATATAATTTGATACGTATTTACATAATTTCTCATAAGTCATACCCTAATTTCATTTTCAAATCATTAGAATTTTACAGAGAAAAACATAGACAATGAGTTCGTCGTCTAGTATCAAAATACTTTGAATTAGACATCCGGTTTATTTAAAATGATTTAGATACGTCATAAACTTCTTATCTGTCAAACTCTTTGTTTGACAAATCCGTAATTTCATTAATTAATTTATTTTATAATTTGTAGCTGAATTGTACGTTTTTATTTATGAGACTATAATTAATAACTTTTAGAGTTGTACCTTTTTAATAACGATGGTCAAAATTAGAGTTCCCTAGATAGAGCCAACTACTACCTATTATACGATCGATCATGTGTTTCAGGATTGTGTGCACGACAACATGACACCCATGAATTTAACGAAGATATTTGTAGAATAATAGTCTAAGATATTAAAAAAAATAAAGATAATATTACAACATACACATTGAAAATGCGAAATTATTTACTCTTCGATTTACTGATCGAGAGAAACATCCATAATGTTAGACTTACAAATCACCGATCGGTTAATGTTAACTTAATTATTGACTAAACATTCTTAACTTCACCTCTTGATACACATGACACCTTTGTCTTCGATCCGATTTAAAAATATAAATTGAATGGTGTCACATTATTAACTAATCTTTAATCTTGTTCAAAACCGGTTTGCTTCCAAATAGCATTTCTAACCCTACTCAAATCTCTACCTTTAAGTGTCCTTCCAACACCTTCATGGACCGAAAATGAAGCAATTCTAGTCCTTGCTAAATACTCATGGGGCGGCAGCCTCTCGTTATCATCATCTTTGTCGTCGTCATCATCATCATCATTTTCTCGACTCTCATGATGTTTGTACTCATCTCTCAAAATCTTCGACCAGTCGGGAACATTAACGGGCAATGACTTTGCCGCGGTTGACATCATGGGCACTTTTCTTTGTTGATGGGCTTTCAAAGGAAACTTTGATCTTCTAGGATTATGAAGCTCGTTTGAATGATCATCATGATCACCACTAGTGTTCCATAGGTCGGATTCGTTCATCTCGAACGTGTCGGCATCTACCGGATTTATCCTTTGATCACCACCACCAAGATATAGGAATTTTCTTGTTGCCATTGGAGAGAAAGATATAGTTGTAAAGAAGGAGTTGTTTGTGTTTTTTTTTGGTATTGATTGGTTGGGCTAGGTGGTTGGTGATGGGTCTGCCAAGGTATATATAATGTTGTAATGGATAAGCCCGGTTTTATTTTTTATTTTTTTATTAAAAATATAAGTTATAATAAGGGTTGATATGAAATTATGAAGTTACATGTAGCATCCTTGATGTTTTAGTACAATTACATTTTGACCCCCTATTAAGATTAATGATATCAAATTGACTTTAGCTGCTTACGCACAACCTCATTGCTTTGAATTCGTATTTCTGTGGATTTAGAACATAGAAGAATGGTTTTCTAGGATATTAATGATGGAGATAGTCATCATATATATAGAATGAGAAAAAATGATCATATACGATATTTTTCGTGGTGTCGTCATATTTATGCATCTTATTTTCTATCACGTCTATGTCATAATGTCACGATTCAATATCATTATATTGTTTAATGTATGAAGGTGAAAGTTCGTAAACTCCATTTACGTGTTGATGACAAATAAACTATTTGTCAAAAAAGGGGTGTCATTATCTATCGATCTAACCCAACCCAATTGTTATCTCGGTTTCTGAAGCCAAAGTTAATAGTTTGCCCATATTTTTGTGAAAACCAGTTGAATCAGACGTATCGTAAACTCACCTATAAATTAGTAAACTTTGTTGTTTGTATTTTGATAAAAAAAAATATATATATCTAAAAGAGAGTTGTAAATTTCAAATATAAAGGGTATATTCGTTTCTTTTGTTCCTCACTATTAACTGGCAAGATATAGGTAATCTTCCATATAATAAAGGCTTAATTAGCATCAGTACATCACTATCATTTCAAGAAGGGGATATTATGTAATTAGAGGGAACCTGAGGGGGTAATTAGCATCATTGTAGGCCAGAAGGAATAGTGAAGACGTGTGTCCTCAGTTTACGGGGGACCCTTTGATGGTGATCAATAATAGAGAACTTGGATCGACTAAATTATGCTGTAAATCGTAAGTGACATTATTAGCGGCCCTACTTATCTTTAAATTATTCTCTTTCTTTTATATAACTTGTGATTTTTTCTATGTTTAATAAGAATAAAACTTGTATGATACCTAGTTTTAACTTATAAAAAGCAGTGTTAGTTATATATTTTATTAAACTTAGGATTCTTTTATACTAATAAAATTAAGGGATTATATTACATTTACCTACTACATAACATTTTTCAATACGTTTTCTAACACTTGTTTAGATGATTATCATGTGAAATTAGGATATATTTATCAGCTTATCTGTATTGTCACTATTTTTGTCTTAAGTTCATTTGTAATCACATTAGTATTTATTTTGGGACGATTCAACAACAAAGGATATATTTTGATGATAACTATTAATTAGTCACCTCAATTGTTATTAAGGATGTATGTTAGTTAAGCCTAAGAAATTAAATAAAGAATTATACAATTATTTTATTTAATAACACTCTATAATCTTTAGGCTTATAAACTAGCTTTAATACTATTTGATCAAAGGCATATAACTGAATTTGATAACCATGACTACAAATTATAAAAAAAAAGTATTTTTAGCTATAATGATGTTTGATAACGGCTTGATCATTTTAACCTTTTCATGCTTCTTTTTAGTGGTTGGAAATCGTCCACAAAATTTGGCAGCATATAAACATGTCTTACTCACGAGGTTTGCATGGTTAACATATTATAATGTATAGATTAGTTTATTTAATTTCAATTAGACCCTATAATTATTATATTGATTACCCTTAAGGCTCAACATTTGGATTTATTATGATTTGATACTTAAAACAAAACAATTACGTCTATTAAGACGTATTTGTAAATGAGTAGAGATAAGGATAAAGTAATAATAGATGATTACCAAGGGTTTAGTGGTTTACTATTTTAATAAAGAAGACACGTAACTATTTTCCACTATGATTGACTTACTTGGAAAGATAATATATAAATAACAACCCTATCTCTTTACAAACATACGATTGCATAATGTTCGTTGGTTAAATGTATACCATCGATGATAATTGAGTTGTTAGGAATTAACTATTTTCTATCAACTGTCATTCATATAAAATTTTTATAATTTTATTATAGTTAAATACAACAAATATTATGTTTTAGGGACGTATGTTAGAAAATAAGTGTTACAACATTTGAATCAAGTATAACTATATAAGATTATGATTATCCACAACTTAATACTATTGAGATGCCCGTGACAAGCCTCCTTGGGAAGGGAATGGACACAACTTAGCACTGTTGAGATATCCGTGGAAACTCCGGTGGGAAGGGAGTAGGTTACAAGATGATACTAGTGGGTTGGTTCGTGCGTTGCAGCGGGACGCATGATGTGGTGGTAAACATGTATACGTACAAACAATGTTTTATATGATAAGTTTAAGTGTAGAAAATATGCACCTTTGTATGTAAAAGATAAGCCAACAAACCAAAACATGAAAATTAGACATCAAACAATTATAATCTCCTCAACAGCACCAAGTAGATGATAACCACATGATAAATTCTATGTAAAGCGTAAACTTGTATAATTTACCCTTGGGAGTCTAATCCAATACCTATTATCACACAAAGTCATAAATTCAAATATCTACATCAGATCAATAAAGAAATGCCCAATTAAATGATTTGCTAAATTGACGAATTACCAAGAACACTCTCCGTATTCCAAAGGAATGCAACTAAAGAACATCAATTTCTAACGAATGCTTAATATTTAATATATAACTAAAGCATATTATTAAAAATGTTACTTCTTTTTCAACAAAGACTTATACCTTTGCGAAATAAGCTTGGTTCGAATTGATACAAATGCCCCTTCAATGTCAAATTATATATCAAATTAAAACATTCATTAATTAATCTTTCAATCAAACCTAATGCAGAACACTTACACATGCCTTATACGTGGTTTTTGAAGAGTGGTTGCAAAATGACCCTGCTGCATCACCGGTTGCATCTGTGGAACCACCACCTGCTATGTTTGCTCCTGCAAACCGAAAACAACCCTCGCAAACGACCCACCACCACCAACACAATCAAATCTAGCTGGCGCACCAGCTTCTTCACCGCCGGTAAATGCATCGCTGCCGTCAACCTTCTCCATACTTATCTATTCAAACTTTCAAACATTTGATGACTATAGTGAATCTGATTTTGATTAAAAAAAAAACTCTCGTGCGTTTTTAGATATGGTCATCCTGGTCCAGATTGAATGGTTTTAGTTTAAAGCGAAATCTACATCGTGCGTAACAAGGATTTTAATTGGCGTAAACCAAACTCCGATGTTATAATTTAAAATCAAAGCAAGTTAAACCGTTAGTAACAAGTATTTGATGAATAATTTTAGCTATTGATTTAGGTTTAACCTCTCAATCTCTTGAGTTTCTTCTTAATCTCTATCTTTAGCTCTTGATCCTTTGATCACCATTTTGTATCGTAACAAGTATTTGTAATACAAATACAAACACAAACTGAAACCAAAAGCGTTAGTTTCATACCTTAATCGGCTAAGAACGGAACATTTATTCATCATTGGAAGGCTTCGAATGCAAGATTGTAGTTTTCTTGTAATCCTTTCTTGTCTACCTAGCCAACTCAAGGACCTGTCAATAATTGAATTCACAATATAATTTCCAACACATAATTGAAACTCTAGATAAAAGTTATAATACGTGATTGAATGAAAGATACATACATACATATAAGGGATTTATAAAACTATAAATAACCTCAACCTTAGGCAGCGATACACCGGAGCTCCAGCACTGACACCCCAGTGTGGTCTTCGTTCCATCAAATTTCACAATTGGAAGCAAAATCAGCATCAGATTGTATTTGTATTGACTAAAGAGAGACAAAAGGTTTATAGCGGTTCCCCTGATCAATTCACAAAACGATTTCAGTTAATCAATGTTGCATTTATATACATTGATTGATGATGAATTAACTCTCATAATGATGATGTATGAATGTGTGTAGTTACATGGGAGTGGGTTACATGTTGAGATGGATATTTAATGTGTATTACACATATATACAATGAGCATTATAAGATATACATAAGGGGCATAAAGGGAACAAAATGATCAAAGATTTGGAGATTTGTGAAGAGGCTCTTCAACTTACATCTTAAAAATTGTGTGAAATTATATTCTTACCCACCTTTCTTCTTTAATAAGGTAATCTATCTATATAATAATTGAGGTCACTTGGGTTGAATCAAGGTCTTAGAGAGGGTTTGAGGTATCCATATTGAATATGGAGCTCCAACTTCTTTCCTATAAATAAGCTTTTGTATTTTTTTATTTTCACCATTCTTCCATCACTCTCCAATCTTCCCTAACAATTCTTCCAACCAACATTTCTCAATCTTCTTTTGCGTTCTTGCTTCGAGATCTCTATCATCTTCTCTGATTTATAAACTGCATCTAAAATATGGATTCAATCTTCCATTATAAATAGATCCGTATATGTATTCTGGCTAAATCGTATCCCTATATATGTATTCGATTTATAAACTGGATCCATATCATCTTTTCTGATTTATTAACTTTTATTTTATGGTGTTAGTGTGTTTGTTTAAAGATGAATGTTAGTCGAAGGTTTTAAAATGCTCCATGCTTTTAATTCTGGGAGCTGACAAAGTTTGAATGGATTTGGATGTGGAACAAGTGCTCAACGAAGATAATTCAGCATGTTTCTTTGATCCTCGACTGAAGACTATCGGCCTTCATGGTATCATGTCAAACTCCAAGGTATGCTCATGTTTTCGACATATTCTTGGTTGTCTGAAAAGAGTTACAAGTGTTTACGGATTCTCTTTGTTGATTATTATTACTGATGTCGAGTATTATATTATGTTTGATTTGGAGATCATTTAGTTACATTGGCAAAGGATCAAAGTCCATGACTAGTCATTTTTTATTCATTCATGGTTAATCAAACCGTATGTTGTTCGGCTGAGTTTGATGTTCTTGGTGTTTATTTTGGGGCAGAGTTAGCATATAAGTTCATAGAGATTACAAGTAAATTGGTCCCTCATAAGTTGGTGTAATGTTTTTTGGTTGTTTGATTCATAATTGCAAATGGATGGCGGATGGGTCATGATTTTCGGATCTGGATTAATCCTTCAAAAATCGGATCTTAGTTAATGGATTAAATGCCTTCCTTTTTTGTGCATAATAAGTTTAGAAGGTGATTAATGGTCCGATTGGTATGTTTGAATGAGGAGATGTTGGTGGAGTTTGAATAGGAAGGTCTTCAATAAAATTGATTGTAATAATTATTAAATGGTTGGCGTCGAAGTTTTAAAATATGAATGATTGATTTATTATCAATCATTCCCGAAATTTAGGATTACCATAATTGACCAAATTTAATGTTATTTATTACGATTTTTTAATCTCATTAATTAATATTACTATTAATACGAAATTGATTAAATTGATTAGATCATACGAATTGATTAAATTAATACGAGATTTTTGATCTCTGATTTCGTATAATTGATTAAATTATACGAATGATAATATTGATTAAATTATAATTGATTAAATTGATTTCGTATAATTGATCAAATTTATGGTTTACCATAATAACTCTCATTATTTTTATTTTCTTCTTATTTAATTCTTATTACTATGCAGATAATTCATAATACGATTGTTGAATTGGCAAACTTAAATGAATCAATGAAGATCAAGATTAAATTTACGGATGGGTACGCGAGGTCTGCTCCAGTGCGTGTAGAAATTTCTGCTCAAGTCGCTAGGTTTGTTATTCAATTATTAAACTTTATGTTTACAATATTCTTATTTTATAATTAGGTAGACATTCGGATCTGAATTGATCCTTCAAAAATCGGATCTTAGTTAATGGATTAAATGCCTTCCTTATTTTATGCATAATAAGTTTGGAAGGTGATTAATGGTCTGATTGGTATGTTTGAATGAGGAGATTTTGGTGGAGTTTGAATAGGAAGGTCTTGAATGAAATTGATTGTGATAATTATTAAATTGATGGCGCCGAAATTTTAAAATATGACTGATTGATATATTATCAATCATTCCCGAAATTTAGGATTACCATAATTGACTAAATTTAATGTTATTTATTACGACTTTTTAATCTCATTAATTAATATTACTATTAATACGAAATTGATTAAATTGATTAAATTATACGAATTGATTAAATTAATACGAGATTTTTAATCTCTGATTTCGTATAATTGATTAAATTATACGAATGATAATATTGATTAAATTATAATTGATTAAATTGATTTCGTATAATTGATCAAATTTATGGTTTACCATAATAACTCTCATTATTTTTACTTTCTTCTTATTTAATTCTTATTACTATGCAGATAATTCCTAATACGATTGTTGAATTGGCAAACTTAAATGAATCAATTAATATCAAGATTAAATTTACTGATAGGTACGTGTGGTCTGCGCCAGTGCGTGTAGAAATTTCTGCTCAAGTCGCTAGGTTTGTTATTCAATTATTAAACATTATGTTTACAATATTCTTATTTTATAATTAGGTAGACATTCGGATCTGGATTGATCCTTCAAAAATCGGATCTTAGTTAATGGATTAAATGTCTTCCTTATTTTGTGCATAATAAGTTTGGAAGGTGATTAATGGTCTAATTGGTATGTTTGAATGAGGAGATTTTGGTGGAGTTTGAATAGGAATGTCTTTAATGAAATTGATTGTAATAATTATTAAATGGTTGGCGCCAAAGTTTTAAAATATGAATGATTGATTTATTATCAATCATTCCCGAAATTTAGGATTACCATAATTGACCAAATTTAATGTTATTTATTACGATTTTTTAATCTCATTAATTAATATTACTATTAATACGAAATTGATTAAATTGATTAGATCATACGAATTGATTAAATTAATACGAGATTTTTGATCTCTGATTTCGTATAATTGATTAAATTATACGAATGATAATATTGATTAAATTATAATTGATTAAATTGATTTCGTATAATTGATCAAATTTATGGTTTACCATAATAACTCTCATTATTTTTATTTTCTTCTTATTTAATTCTTATTACTATGCAGATAATTCCTAATACGATTGTTGAATTGGCAAACTTAAATTAATCAATGAAGATCAAGATTAAATTTACGGATGGGTACGCGTGGTCTATGCGAGTGTGTGTAGAAATTTTTGCTCAAGTCGCTAGGTTTGTTATTCAATTATTAAACATTATGTTTACAATATTCTTATTTTATAATTAGGTAGACATTCTAAATTTACTATACATAATGCTTTTGTAAAGGTTTACTGTAGTGTTCAATCCAGCACATGCTATTTGTTACTAAGGTTGCACCACAAGAAGTTATTGATTTTAAAATTTAAATTACGATCTTTTATGTTTTTAATGTAATTTATTTGAATTATTGATTACGATTTTGAGGTTATTTATTAAGATTTTTAATCTTACCATGTTTACGAATTATGATTAGTCTTGATTGCAATTAATAAGATTTATTAAGTTTAAATGTTATTTATTAAGAAGTTTAATATTATTTATTGACATTAATAATAATTGACCGAGTTTAATGTTATTTATTAAAATTTTTAACTCTAGGTCATCCCCTTAAATTTCTCTCTTTTGATTCATGTTAACATGGTAACTTAGTGTCACGTTAATGCCCCTTAACATGGGAAGGGAGTGATGTACAACGAAAGTTAAAATTCCACGTCACTGTTAACACCCTTTGTATGAAGGTACACCCCATGGCCTAATTATTCTAAATATGTTTTTATTGTTATTTGTGGATTGGTGTATATTGGTAATGACATATCATTTTATGTGTTTTTATTTATATGTTAATACCTTATTATATTATAATATTTACTATTGCAGTTTATTATAAGTAAAAATATGAACTATAAACCAATCATAACCATAAATGGTTTTCATTTTAAAATTAACATTATCATATTATGTTTACAATAAATAGACCATCATTCAATTGTCCATAAATGCTTACGAATTCAATAATGCACTAATTAAGCATAATGGAAATTTTAATATATTAATATATTTATTAGCATTGACCCTTATTCAATTGGCCATAAATGATAACGAAATCAATCAATCAAATGTCAATAAATTAAAAAAGTATAAACATTTTAATGGAAGTTTTGTAAACCATTTACAAAGATAAACACCGATATTTAAATTAATAATAAATATAATTTACTATTGATTAACAGTTTCCTAATAAATATATAAGATATTTAAATAGATAATTAATAATAATAATGTTACTATTTTCATTTAAATATATTTAATAAAATTTAAGACATTTTCTTTATACAATCTTTATATAAATAAAAAAAATAACATTATTACCATAATACAATCTAACCAATCATTGACCCTAACAGAAAAACCTTATCTGTTTTTAATTGTTAAGTACTATATTTACACAGTTTAAATAATGACATTTTATTGGCGGCCTTTTGTAACATGTCAAAAGTTGCCTAAAGTGTGTGTACAATAGGTCCTTTTGGCTACATGTTGAAATGGGTCGGGGGTTGATCCTTTTGGTGTCTATTTTTTAATAAAATATAGGAAATTTATATTACAGCATGTGGCATTGGACCCATTTTCTTATTAGTTGTTTATTAGCTATGTAATCAGTTTGAACCATTGGAGAGATAACATATAAAATTTAAGCGACCCATTCAAGTAAATGGGTTAAGGATTGTTTCTTGATTTACTTATCACTTTATCCATATCTTTACAACAACTATATTTTATGTAGAACACAAATATGGAAAACAGTGGTAGAGTCGAGACGGACTGAAGATGTTAATATTAGAAAAAGATGAAAGCCTTACGAACAAAACAACTAATGTTGTGTATAAATAAATATTTGGAGCTTTATGAATAACCTTATAAGATTTTAAATTATCTGTTTTTTATGTAAGGTTTTTAATGTTGCTTCAAAAGTTTTAACGGTGAAATTTGTTTTTATTATTATGTTGTATGTTATGGAAAACTATAGTTAGTCACATTGAATGTTCATGTTTATTTGGCTTCCATTAGAATAAATTCGGTATTATTTATTTGATTTCAGTCTTTGTTTATAAGTTTTGTCAAATCAAACTTTACTTAGCTGATATATCACTAATTACGTTACATTAAAAGCCTTATATGATATTTTGCATTTAACAACGAAATCCATACCAATTGAACCACCAAACATTTAGTAAGCAAAACAACTTACATACTACAATTGATTCCAGTCTTTGTTTATAATTTTTGTCAAATCAAACTTTACATAGTTGATATATCCATCACATGGGCCGTTGTATGTTGCGCTATCAAGGGTCAAAAGTCGAGATGGACTGAAGATACTAATACTAGATCAAGATGGCAACCTTACGAACAAAACATCAAACGTTGTGTATAAAGAAATATTTGGAGCTTTATGAATAACTTTATAAGATTTTGATTTGTTTGTTTTTTATTTTAGGTTTATTAATGTTGCTTTAAAAGTTCGAATAATGGATTTTTTTATTATTATTTTCAATGTTATGAAAACTATTTAGTCACTTTGAATGTTCATGTTGATAATAAATCCTTTGAAAAAATACAAAAGTATTCATTTTATTCAATTCTTTGTTTATATTTTTTTTGTCAAATTAAACTTTACTTAGTCGATATATCCATCATTACGTTACATTAAACTGCTATTTGACATTTTGCATTTAACATTAAAATTCATACATATTGCATTATCAAACATTTAGTAACCAAAACAACTTGCATGATATAATTCTTATTTTCCTACTTTTTTTCATTTTACTTTCGGTTGAACCGTGGGTCCCCACGGGACTCTAACCTAGTAAAGAATAAAGATAAACTCTTACAATATTTGGTTTGGTCTCAACCTGGTTGAGTTTATAAAGTGTCATTAGCCCTTGCTTTTATAGCAGTTCAAAATTCTTTTTAAGAATGAATATTTAATCTCGTCTTTAACTTAATTGTTCTATCATATAAATATAAAATGTAATATATAAATAAAACAAGACTAATGATTGATTACGTATAATAATTTTTGGTAGCCGGGCTTTTATTCGTTGTGAGTTAAAAAATAATAATGAATTGAGATAACATCTAAGCCCCAAGGAAGTCCAGATGGTAGATTTGTATCCATTGACGAACCTATATTTCGTAATCTATATTGTTCTGCTTTTCTCGATAACTTTTTTTTTTTTTTTAGAGTCCGATCGATATCTTAATTTATGATGTAATTTATGATTAAAACATAATCGTGAAAAATTACATCAAGATAGCGGGCAGGCGGGCAACAAGCTGCGCCGCCACCCCTTTCTGGATGGCAAACCCTAGCCTACTAAAAACGAACCCCTACCCCCCCGGAGTCGAGACACTGCTATAAAAACCTGTTGGACTCTGGACAGGAAACAAATGGCTTCCGGTGCCAAGGAGCCGAAGGTATCAAAAGCCAGGGGTACGAAAACGTGTTGGTTCTCCTCACAAGCTTTAGCGTGCTTCTCAACCTTCTTCGCTTCTGCTTTCCGCACCGCTTGCCCTACTACAAAACCATTATCCCTCAAACCAACCAGGGGAGATACACCTGTTAGGTCGACACAAGCGTGTTTCCCCCGGCCCACCCAAAGACAAGCAGGTCTGGTGGACGTAGCGTTGATCTCCCTTCTGCGGGGTCCGAGAGGAAATTCACTGGAGCCTCTTTCTTGGCTGAGATCCCAGCCCTTCTTAAAATGTCCCAAAGAACGTCCCGGACCCAGTCATGCCTATATTTGAAACCAGGCAGCTCCTTACAGTGGACCGCGTGTTCCCCGTATTTGTCCAAGCATGCCTTACGGCAAATCGGACATACTTCATCTTCATGGTACATGGGGATCACCAAACGATATTTAAGAATTGCCCTATATTCAACCCTCGACATGGTTTGGCCCAAACCTTCGATTGGGATAACATTCAGGAAATCTTGGGCATGGGGGCTTTGCAAGCATTCAATCACAGCCTTTTGGCGGGGGGACAGATCAAAAGTTTCACCCAGGCTCTGTGCGATTTTCCCAAAAAGGGCATTCGCCAAAGTTTTCTGAGGCTTTGGGGGGGCGGTGTCCTTGTTAGAAAAACCGCCAATATCAAAACCTGGGAGATAGTCATTTATCCTTTCGAGGGCCTGTACGTAGTCCAAGTCCATGTCGGCAACCCCGCTATTCCTTAAGATGTGGTCTTGGAGATTCCAAGACTGAGCTCGCGATGCCACAAAAGCGTACACCCCAACATCCTTTGCTGAGAGGAGCCCTAATCCTCCCAAACGCATCGGCAAGGATGCCAGTCGCCACTGTAGGTCACCAAAGAACGGACCCCCACATACCACTATGTCTTCGATGGCTCCCCGCAGACCCTTGTCAAAGCATGATATCGCTTCATCCATCATGGCGGGTTGGCAGGTCCGCAAACCAAAAAGCAACTTAGCGACCCCCATACCAGATCTGAGCAAGAGGAGCTCACTCTGGGGATCCCTAAGGCAGGGCAAAAGTTTCATAAGATCAACCGCGCGCGAGGCTCTCCGCCCTGCCAATTCCCGTATAAAGTAAGAGTCCCGACTAACAGCCCCTCCAAGGAGCTTCACCCCCTTTTCTGGCCTGCCAATCTCACTAGGGAAAAGCCCGTCCCTAAGTTTCACCCCATTACAAGACGGCCAAAAAACTTCAGTTTTCTTAATATTCAGTTGAAGCCCCAGGGATGGCCCCTCCTTCTGGATGATGTCTAAGGCATTCGCAACATCGGTGGCATCACCAATAATCGTCCCATCATCAAGGTACCACGCATGAAATGGGAGGTTACAATTTTCTTGCACCCGGAGAACCATAGGGTGTAATGCCAAGGCGAACAGGAGGGGACCTAAAGGGTCCCCCTGCTGAACCCCCGTAGTGGCCCCTATACAATCATTACCAACATACAACCTAGCTGGCTGGGCATATAGGAACTGGACCCACAAATAGATAGACGGGCAATGCTAAAGAACTTCACGAAGTAGGGCAGTGCGGTCGATCATGTTGAACGCGTTTGAAAAATCCACAGTAAGCATAGCCAAGGAACCGTCTTCATGGAAGGAGTTAAGGAACCTGTTCGCACTGTGGAGCACCGCCTCTGCCCCATTAGGAGTCCCCACCCCAAATTGGAAGTCCCCCAGGTACTTAGCCATTTCCTTACCAACCTTCCTCATAGCCACTTTAGATACCAGTCTACGCCAAATGGCCCATATTGCAATAGGTCGGATCCCGTTATCAGGTTTCAGAAGAGGGGTAAGGGGGGCCGAGATACAAGACAGTTGACCAAATATGAGATACAAGACAATTGCTTTGCTCGTATATATGAGTTAGGAAGGGGGGCCTAAATCCTAAGGTCAGTTTTCTTCCACCTTTTTTATTTTTAACTTTTACCTATGATAATAAGTTAAATTGTTGGGACCTTACAGTAGAATGACACTTGGTCCAATATAAGGTGAAGCAGTTTGCTAATTGACAGGGCCTCAGAATCTATTTGGGCCGTGGACCCACCCAAAATGCATGTCATTCCTGCCTAAACTTATTTTAGAGTAAACCCACTTATTGCTTCTTCTATTGTTTCAGAAAAGCTGTATTATATTTGTCCACTAGTAGAACCAAATTCTCTATCTTTTTTTTTTCTTTTTTTTTATGAGAAGACGGGGTACTTCACTAGTTCACTAGGTTTTTTTTCAACTTCACTGATTTCTATCAATCTGTACTGCCACATCACTTTATTGATTCACTTCACTGAAAACAGTTTTTTAGAGGCAACACCCCACTGGAAATAAAATAGAGAAAAAGACAAAAGGGGAGAGAGAAACCACGGGTACCAGCCCGTTAACTACAACCAGATTTTGGTTCATGGGACCACTACCAACATGGGTAGTGGCTGTGTTACCGTGCTGGTAATGGGGTACCCATAACCAATTCTGGTGACGCCCGTCTCCGCTAAGTATTATTATTACAATAAAATCTAATATACCTAAGCTATTCAAGAAAAGTTGTACAAACTAAGACGGTCCGGAGGGGGGGCGGGGGTTCGTTCACGCCTGCTACACCGTCCCATGAGGGCGTGGAAAGGGGGAAGAAGTTCACTGGCGTGGGGGCAATGAAAGGGACACGTGGCAAGCCTTGACTGGTCCATGATTTTGACCGTTTGATTATTAAAATATTTTTTGAAAAACAACCGTTGGTTTTTTAACGGTAAATTTTTTTTATATATAACCCCACTATTTACATTAAACACCCACTTCGCGAAGCCTTTGCAAACAAATTGAGTATGAAAGAACAACGCGAAGATATGAAGTTTCTCGCCTTGTCCGTCGATCACCTAAGCGGTCAAGAGTTAGAGATGATGTTAGCCATGAAGCGCGAGATCATGACAAAACATAACATAACATGTAGTTTTTTTAGGTGTATTTTTTATGTTTCTTTTTAATTTTATTATTAATTATTATGGTTTTTAATTATGTTTTTTAGTAAAAACTAGATGATTGTCGTAGGTCGCGCGTTGCGGCGACGACACTTAAGTTGTTTATAGTTGGCGGCATGTCATGTGATGCGTTAACCGTATGAAAATGTACAATAACTCAAGTTAACACAATCGAATGAAAACATTTTATATTCAGCCAACTCACTTGTATCCGAACACAGTTTACGTAAAAATGTAGGTAACTCAAATTTTTACTGTCGAACTAACTGTTTTATATTTGATCCAACCCGTTTCCGAACAAAATTTACATCAGAATTGTTGACCAACCGATAACATAAGTAAAAATAATTGTTTACGTTGAAGCATAAATTTATACCATCATGTACAGCAAAACGTAGACCAGTAAAAAAAACATACATAAAAATAAATTTACGTCGAAAAGTGATTTATACCAACACATACACAATAATAACTGTGTCAGTATATGTTTTTTTTTTCTTTTAACGTAAATAATAAATATAGAGTGTGTAAATTAGAAAAGTTAGAACTCAACGGAGGTGAAAATGACATTTTATAAAGTTTTTACAAAGTGTAGGGGCATAAATATCAATTTCTAAAGTTAAAGGGTTGTTTGTGTATTTTATCATAAACTTTGGTAACTCGAATTTTTACTGTCGAATCAAAACATATTATTTTTTACCTGACTCTTTTTCAAGGAAATTTAAATTGTTTTATACCGAGACATCCATAAAGATAAAAACGTAAGAAAGTAGTTTTACGATAAGCTTGAAACTTTACAAACTTGGGGGGGGGTCAAAGTCACGTTTGCAAAGCTCGAGGATTACTTTTGACATTATAGTGAAGTTTGAGGATAGAATGGGTTATATGTCAAAAGTTTGGGAGTTAAAAAAAAGTTAAAAAGTAAAATGGATATTTTTGTCAAGTTAAAATGTAAGGGTCATTTATGTCAATGTTGAAAATTAGTTTTACTAAGTTGAAAACATGAAAGGTGAAATTTGTTATTTGATAAAAGTTGAAGGTGATTAGAATGTAAGGGTGATTTATGTCAATCTCGAAAATTAGTTTTGGTAAGTTAAAAACTTGAAGGGTGAAACTTGTTATTTGATAAAAGTTAAAGGTTATTAGTTAAAAAGCATGGTCCCACCACCGACCATGTTTTTTAATGTATATATATAACTAGCAATGAGACCCGCGGACGTTGCGCCGCGCGGCGGGTTACAACATGCAACGGCCATTGTATACATGCGGGCGAAAAGACGCAAAGTAAACGGAGTTGAGTAGTAACGCCGTTAAGTTACTATCGTTAAGTTAATATTAACGGAGTTGAGTAGTAACGCGTTGACGAACCGTTCTCGCTACTCCGTTACGTTTACTATGTAAGTCTCCATTAAGTTTACTATGTAACTCCGTTAAGTTACGTTGAATAGTAACGCGTTGCCGAAGTTCTTGGTACTCCATTAAGTTTACTATGTAACTCCGTTAAGTTGGCGGAGTTGGATAGTACTTGACGGAGTTGAGTAAAAAAATTAAAAAAAAAAACAAAGTTAAATAGTAACTTAATGGAGTTAAATAGTAACTTAACGGATTACTAGGTAACTCGTTAAGTTACGTTGAATAGTAACGCGTTGCCGAACCGTTCTCGATACTCCGTTAAGTTTACAATGTAACTCCGTTAAGTTTACTATGTAACTCCGTTAAGTTGACAGAGTTGGATAGTACTTGACGGAGTTGAGTAAAATTTAAAAAAAAAAACAGAGTTAAATAGTAACTTAGCGAAAGTAAATATTAACTCCGTTAAGGTAAATAGTAACTTAACGGAATTAAATAGTAGCTTAACGGAGTTGAATAGTAACTCCGTTAAGCTAAATAATAACTTAACGGAGTTAAATAGTAACTCCGTTAAGCTAAATAGTAACTTAATGGAGTTAAATAGTAACTTACAATACCGTATGCATAAAATACAAGAAAAAACTTTGCTAATTAGAATATATATATAATGTGTTTTTTCTTTTGTTTATTAAAAATATAGAATAAAATCCACGTGGCACTTCTCTCCCATTCACTCCCTACAATTTCCACCTTTCACACATGGGCCCCACAAGTGCCACATAACGCTTCATCCCCTCCCCACACACACAAACACTCCGTATGGTCTAAGGGTTTGTGGGCTATTCGAGAAATAACCGAGTAAATTACAGAGAGAACAATATCTAATTTAAAAAAGTTAGAAACTAAATGTAAAATTTGGTCAAATTACAATAGACATTTGTCTTTTTTTCTTCTTTTAATTATTAAAGAAGTTTTCACAAGAAGATAATAATAAATTAATATGAGTAGTTTTAATCATGCGAATGGTGTAGCCTCTCCTTGCCCATCCCTTTCGACTACCTATGCCATTCCTGCCCATTTCCAATCGACCTGGCCTTATCGTAATTAGATGACCGAATAATCGAATATACTATTAAACTCCGTTCTAAAAGCATTTACTCTTAAATATTTATTATTTAAAAGTCATACTATAAACCAGTCCATTCATTCAAAGATTTGTGATTTATAGGGGTGCAAACGAGCCGAGCCGTTTGCAAGCCACTCGAGCTCGGCTCGGTAAAAAACTCAAAACGAGCTGAACCTTATCGTGCTTGAGCCTAAAACAAAGCTCGTTTTTTATTGAGCTCGAGCTCAAGCCTGACATGTGAAGCTCGTTAGGCTCGTCGAGCCTAGTGTGATATTAGTTTTTTTTATATCTAATAATATTTACCACTCATTTAAAGTTGTTTAGTAAACAAGCCCCGAGCTCGAGCTTCACTTATCGAGCTCACGAGCCTAAACGAACTATTATTTATATTATTTCATTGATAATATAAAAAAAATCAATGTATTACTCCGTAATTCATTGATATTAAACGAGTCGAGCTCGAGCTTGAGAAATTGTTAATGAGCCTAGCTCGAACTCGATTCTCGGGCTCGGCTCGTTTGCACCCGTATTTGTGAAGCTTGACTGAAATATAGTTTATTGGGAGAATTGCACGTTTTGTCCTTTATGTTTACCTCAAATTGCATCGTGTGTCGATGAGGTTAGTATAAAAGACACTGTGGTGTGCAAAAGTTTCAAATAAAAGACGCACGATGTATTTTTTAAAGACAAAAGACACACGGTGCAATTTGAGATAAAGATAAAGGACAAAACGTGTAAGGAGATATTAAGCTCATATTAATGGAAAAATACTGTGAATGTTTTAATAAACCAGACTAATCAAATACTTAATTACCAATTGTGTGTTATAATCTGAATATGAGAACTCAACTCAAAAGATTAGTTAGTGGATAAGAGAATCAAATTTAACTATAAACCTCACATTTGTTACTCATACAATCAATATGAGAAAATTCTCGAATCTTACAATAGTTTCTATTCGTAACATCATGTTGCTTTTAAGTTTTTACTTGTTTGACATTTTGCATGTTCACAATAAACATTTTCAACCTGTTTTTTTGAGTACTTATTTTAATTTAACACATTTTTTTTTCAGATACAAATTTATTTACTTATATTTGTGATGTCGAATATGTGTTTTAAATTCATTATTTAATGTCAAGTTTCTTAAAATCAACATCCCATCCTCTCCCCATTATTTTTTTTATAAATAATAGTGAAATAAATGCACAAATCTAGACTAAGCACGTATACGAAGAAACCCGTATATGTGAAGAAAATAACTACTAACCAATATGTGAACAACTTTGAACATATTGTTCGTAATTTTAATGTTATCAACATCATTTTAGTAGTATTGGATTAACTTGTCAACTAAGTTCATCTTATTAAATAATTTGGGCCAGTTAATATCAATTGGGCTATATCAATTAAGCTTACTCGGCTTGGGTCTGAATTGAGCCTAATTGAATGGTTCGGATCTGTTTGTTTAACACGTCATATTTATTTTCAAACCAAAAGAGGAAACCGATGGTTAGAGAGTTTTTAACTGGTCGAACAAGAGTATGTGTATGGTGACGACTTCTCAAATCGATCAAAATCTTTCTTGATTCCCTAAGTCTAATATGTTCAAACTTTTGATAGTACCATCATATCGTTTGTTCTGATAGCGAGTCCGTGATCTTAGAGGTATCCATAAATGTATACAATGTATTGTATGTTCCACAAATGAGTCTAAACACCCCACACGACAAACATTGCATAACTCATCAACGGGAAATATGGAAATCATGAGGCGATACTTAAGGATAGTACGATACTCCGCCGACGACATATGTCGGCCTAAGCCACTTATAAAAAAGTTGTAAATTTGCTAGAATTTACCATTTTAAATTAAACTTACAAAGTTATAGACATGTGCATTACATAGACTGACAGAATAATGGCAAACTTTATCTATACTACATTATAAAGTATCAAAGATGTACCACATGGTAATTTTGCCACACAAACAACTTTTAATGCAACATGTACAATGTAGTGAAGCTTATTTATGAGGGTATATTCGTCCGTTAAAACAAAGTTAAGATGCCTATAGGGATATTTAGGTAATTTGACTTATCACTTTATTCACAAACTAAACATTTGATTCTCATTTAAACCCTTACCACCCTTCACCTTATAACTCCCATCCTCATTATCTTCTCAAGTACCATCCAAAGGTTTCAAACAATAATTTCATCTTAACTCCATATATTCCAAACCCATCTTTTGACAATATAAATATCATGTTGTTAATGTGATAATATAGCTTTTAGAAAGAAAAAAAAAACGATCCTAAATAACCTAAGATATATTTTTTGCCGATTTATTTTAATTTGTGTTTGTACCATTGATCAATAGAAACAATGCGAATTTTTTATCGGCTTAAATTACATCAAATTTGCCATTCGTTAAATCTTTAACAAGGCTTGAACTTTAATTTCAACGGAAATAACACCTAAACTCCAACGGATTTAGCAATGTAACTCTTAACCCCACCCATAGATGTGATTTAAGTCTTATATGATTATTTTCTACATAAATATTTATTGAAACACTCCATGCCCATCATCAATTTAGTTTTACCGTTGACTTTTTAGAAAAAAAAAAATGTGAGTCGGTTAAACTCATTTAGATGTAAGATCATTATCGTATCTACTAAATCTAAATATAAGGACAAGTAGTAAAGTTTAAGATTTTAGGTTTGAGCACTATGATTTTTAGTTATTCTTGCTCTCTTTATTCTTTTACATTTCTTCTTTCACGCCCCTTTTTCTTTGTTTTCCTTTTAATATTCTGTTTCTCACATTACAGTAGTAGTTATTACTTATTACATGAGTTCTTTGAGTCGTTTCTCTAACTTGTTTAATATTGTGATATTGTTTTTTTATACTAATGCGACATGCCATATTTTTATTATTCTATCTTTTAATGTATATCATGACTATTTTTGTTTTCTCTTTTGATTGCTATATTAAGTATGATCTCTTAGCGAAACGAACTTAACTGATACCAACTAAATCCCGCCACGTAGTGCGGGGTATCTCACTATAACTAAATGGCATTTGTGCTATTCATTCAGCTAGTTAGAGAGTTGAAACATTTATTGTATTGTTCTGTTAATAATTGAAATATCCACCTCTAACTTTTTTCAATCGGACAATCATGGTTTTATAAGATGGTGAACTAAGAGCATTCACATCCCCTCCATCTCTAAAATTTTAAAAATTTTTTTACTAAAAATACCCTACATCCCATCCACCATTTTATACCCCATCTTTATATTTTGAAAAATCCATCTTCTAGCTTTTTATATATAAGAGCATTCACATCCCATCCATCATTTTTACCCTATAATTTAACTAAAAAATCATACTTTTTAAAATTTATCTCTCAATTTAAAAAGCTTCCCACATCCCATCCACCATTTTTATCTTTATCTTACTCACAAACACATATTTTATTATATTTCTCGTTTTCATACACTCACAATAATTTGGTGGAGGATGAATAGTAGCTTTTTATATATGAAAAGCCATGATAACAAATTTTCATAATATAAAGATAGGGTATAAAATGGTGGATGGGTTGTAGTGTGTTTTTAGTAGGATTTTTTAAATTTTAAAGATGGGGGAAGGTTTGATGGGTGGGTTGTGAATGCTCTAAAAAGCTACTATTCACCCCCATCAAAATATTGTGAGTGTATTTTAACGAGGAATATAATAAATTAAGTGTTTGTGAGTAAGATAAAGGTAAATATGGTGGAGGGATGTGGAAGGTTTTTTAAAATGAGAGATGAATTTTGAAAAGTATGATTTTTTGTTATATTATAAGGTATAAAATGGTGGAGGGAATCTGAATGCTCTAAAAACTTTAAAGTTTGTACCTAAAAAAGGAGATAAAAACTATCAGCTCATAATTTTCCTTATTTTTTTCTCTAATATTCATTTAGAGATTGAAAGGACGTCACAAATAACAAATATCATGTGAAATAAATAGCATTGATATGAAATAAATAAATCAGAAAATTACTATAAGTACCGCCAGAAAATTACTTTCTGCCCCATGGAAAGCAACTACAATCTTGGAAAAAAAAGACGTATAAACATTTGAACATCACGAGTGGTAGACATTGGTAAAACTTAAATAAGTACTCTACTGTATATTATGAGAGAATTGATAAATTAACAAAACTCGAGTACCGCGTTGCAAATGATCGTTGTTGCCGCATCGTGTGAGTCTCCTACTATCCTTCACTACTATTTATTTTTCTTTTGTTACTTTTTCAGGTATTAAATTAGAAACATGTGGTTTTTGGGATCCGTTATATACTTGCAACAAATCTTTATTTCTTTTCAAATATTTTGTATACTAGCTACCATTCTTTATATCTATTTTAATATGGTGTAATCTGTTGGTCAAAGTCTGAGAATATATTGAAAGGGGATTGCTCAAGAAAATGGTGTAATAGTGAATCCAATATATAATGTGTTTAGATGTGTGTTAACAACTCAATGTAGTCAACATGAAAGGAATGAGAGTGCAAAAGTAGTGATGTTTTTCTTCGTATTGAACAAGACTATAAACATTAAATGAAATAGTACACAATGGTTATCGAGCAGATGAGTATACTTTTTAGAAAGGCTTATTCAACACACAATTTTTTGTGTTATTAAATTAACATCTACACATTTTATACATTATTACAGTGGTGTATTGCAACCCCTTTTTGAATCCGCCATAACGCGCGGGTAAACCCACTAGTGATTCATAATTTCGTAAGTGAATAACGTTTCATATTATATATATATTAAACAGAGCGCTCTTAGAAATAGTCAATTTTTTAACTTTTTGTTTGTGCCACTTTTTTTTTTGTTTTCTTTGTTAAGTTTTTTTTTACGTTTTTGTCACAAACTTTTTGGTTAGGTTTGTTTTCCCTATTTTTGCCACACTTTATTTATTTTTCCTTTCTTTAGGTTCTTTTTTCCCCGTTTTGGCCACTAACTTTTTGGTTACGTTTTATTTTCCCCGTTTTGATCACCAACTTTTTGGTTAAGTTTTTTTCCCCATCTTGGCCACAATTAATTTCTTTCTTTTTTTTTTTGCGTAGTTTCTGTCTGCGTTCGTATAGTACTTTCGTCTCCGTTCGTCTGCAATACCCGCTCTTTAACCCAACTTGCTCTACGTTCGTATAGTGTTTTCATCTACGCTCGTATAGTATTTTTTACATAGCGTTAGTCTACGTTCGTATAGTACGTTCGTCTCCGTTCGTCTACGTTTTCTTTACGTAGTGTTCGTCTACATTCGTATTGTACTTTCGTCTCTGTTCGTCTACGTTTTTTTACGTAGTGTTCGTCTATGTTCGTATAGTATTTTCGTCTCCGTTCGTCTGCAACACCTGATCTTTTCGTCTCCGTCCGTCTACGGTTTTTACGTAGTTTTCATCTACGTTCGTATAGTATTTTCGTCTCCGTTCGTCTGCAACACCTGATCTTTTCGTCTCCGTCCGTCTACGGTTTTTTACGTAGTTTTCATCTACGTTCGTATAATATTTTCGTCTCCGTTCATCTGTTGTGTTCTTTCTTGCCGATTTTCCTGGTTTTGGTCGTTGTTTCGTTGTTACGTAACACGATTTTGCACCTCCATCTTACACCGTTGTTAGCACGGTTGTGGCACAACGCGCCACAGGATATATCGCGCAGAGCGCGATCATTAAAACACCTAGCTACATATTTTATGGAAAAGTATAGTACTTATTAGTTATTACATAATTGGGCCGATGACAAAAATAAGCCTACGTCTATTAATTCTCCCGACCCAATATTCTGATGAGCTACAAACGGACCACGAGCCCATGCCAAAGTTGGAACTCAACTAAACAGGTTTTGTCCGTTTTAAACAAATTTTCAGTGTGTAATCAATATTAATTAAAAAACAATTTAAACATTGACGATTAGACCACCTATAGTGGGAAGGTGAATTGAGCTTGAAATCCCCCAAAAATGCCCCTTGAAGCCCAATACCGCCCTCGGGGCGTGAATCTTCTTTTTTTTTTTTTTTTTTTTGCCTATGGCATGAAAAATTTAACGCAAAGAATGGGATGAAATATGGTAGCTTTTAGGGAGCCAAACAAAACACCCAGTTTGGAATAGAGAGGGTTGAAATGAGTTAACCAAGGTGTTCTTAGTATTTGACTGTTAATAAGCATAGAACTCTGGCTATTTGACACGTGGTAGTCCTATGGCCACGAATTATTTTTTAAGAGAAAATAACGGTAGAGAATGGCTGGGTTTGCAGAAAAAATAAACCCAAGACACTGATTGGCTAATGGAATATCTAGGTGGCATTAAAATTAAAAACTGAAATGGACGGTGGTGGGTGAGAATTATGAAAGGTTTATTGGCAATCATCTTCTCCGACTCTAGTGTTTTGATTTTTTATACAGTTAAGAACAATAATAATAATACACAATGCAAAATAATTAGTAGTTTGAATATGCAATTATTCATCTATTTTTTATAAAAACAATTGTCATCCTCAGTAGTGTAACACTACATTCGTAACAATATAAATAGTCCTCTTGTTGTCCACTCTTCTCATCACCATCCAACACATTAATAACACATAAGCAGCCAGCTTTTCTAAGAGAAAATGGCAAAAGACATTGAGGTAGCCAGTCATGAATACGGTCCAAAGACTACCAAGACCCTCCACAGCTAACCTCTTTGACGCAGATGAGCTAACCAAATGGTCCTTTTACCGAGCCATCATTGCTGAGTTCATTGCCACACTCTTGTTCCTTTACATCACTGTCTTGACCGTCATTGGCTACAAGTCCCAAACCGACCCTAACCACAGCACTGACCAATGTGGTGGTGTCGGCATTCTCGGTATCGCTTGGGCCTTCGGTGGCATGATCTTTGTCCTTGTTTACTGCACTGCTGGTATCTCAGGAGGACACATTAACCCTGCCGTCACATTCGGGTTGTTTTTGGCTAGGAAGGTGACCCTCCCTAGGGCAGTCATGTACATGGTGGCTCAATGCTTGGGTGCAGTCTGTGGTTGTGGTTTGTGTTAAAATTATAACTAGCAATTTAACAATTAAACTTTAGATTGTAGGTATTTGAATATTTTGCATAAGTGATTTTGTAGGTTCACATGGTGACATGGGCAGCTGGCTAGGATGATCGTGATCGAGTCATGTAATTGTTCGAGTTGCAAAGGTTGATTTTGATTGTCAAGATTGTCAAGGTTGATTGAAGTCTGGGCTAAGTATTTAGCAAAGCTGATAAGAGTCCAGAATAACAGCCCAGAATAGTCGAAGTCCAGTAATGAGCCCAAGATGGAAAGAGCCCAAAGTCTCTGGCCTGTCCACGTTGGCAATCCTCAATCCTGTGTCCGAGCCTATAATTGAGGGTCCAGATCATATCATCCTGTGTTTCTTTATTTTGATCTAACGGTTTAGTCAGCTTGGGTGTGTTTGTTTCCGAAGCTGAGTAGCTGCCTATAAAAGGCTGTCTTCGTCTCTGTTAGCCTTTTTAGTCGTTCATATTATTCTCTCAGTCTTTGTAATCTCTCTCACAAGTCTAGATTAGGGTTTTAATCAGAAACATCTTGTTCTGATTTAGTTGTGTAATCCTTGGTGTTTAGAGTTGTGTTGTGATCGTGTATCAGAGAGTTATTGTGAGAGTTCTTTTGTATTTTTGCTTTTATCAATAATAATCAGTCGTATTTCTGTTTAGTTATCTTTGATATCATGTTCTTTTGACATGGTATCAGAGCACTAGGTTTGTTACATCCTCTGATACGGGTTGATTTTGTGGATCTGTTGATCTACTGTGATTCTTGGTACTGTCTTCCGCTGATTGGAACTGATTCAAGGACGATTGGTTGAATCTGATCTGGATCTGGTTGGATCGAGTCAGATCTGACATTATTGGTGAAGAACTGACTGGTGGATCTTGAAGCTGTGAATAGCTTGGATCTTGGTTCTTGGGAAGTGTTATTCTCTTTGCTCTCTGGTGATCAACCCTTGAAGGTTGACACTACGAGTTTCTGGAAACCCTAACTTGGGTCTTACTCGGTGAGATCGTTCCATTCTTTACTATTTTTCCTAGAGTTTGTCCTAAGGAGTCTGTGCTCAGGGCTTGAGTCCCTGATTAGCTTTAAGGAAGGTCTAGGTCTGGTAGGAGGCTCCCTTGCTAGGACCTGCGTCGGCACCTTGAGTGACGAACCGACGATCTGGAACACCAGCAAGGCTTCGCCGTTGTGTGATTGATCTTATTGTGTGTGTTTGTGTGTGTGCTCTCTGTGATTAGGTTCTCTTACTTGTGGTTTATCTGTTCTGTGATTTTGTGTTTGCTGTGATAACTGTCTTATTTGAAACCTGATTAATAATGGGAGATAATGTGGATCCAAATAATCCTGGTGGTCCTGTTGTTAATGTGAATAATGAGACATTAGTCAGTAAAATTAGATGGTAGTGACCCTCTGTATTTGCACCCATCTGATTCTAGCAACCTTACAATCATCACAGTAAAACTCAAAGGGTCTGAGAAACTATTCGGTTTGGGCAAATGCTTTAACACTGGCCTTGCAAGTTAAAAATAAATGGGGTTTTATGATAACCATGTGTTAGGTCACAAACTAATGATGTTCTTGCTAGACAGTGGGATAGATGTAATTCCATTGTATTAACATGGATTCTTAATTCCATTAGTGAGGAATTGTATATGGGTCATGTGTTCTCTAAATTGGCCAGTGATGTGTGGTCTGAACTAAAAGAGACATATGATAAGGTTGATGGGTCTGTAGTTTTTGATTTATATCAAAGAATAAACTCATTTAATCAAAATGGAATGCCTGTATCTGAATATTATCATAAGTTGAACATTATGTGGAAACAACTTGATCAAATCTTGCAATTACCTGCATGTACTTGTGATGCTTCTAGGGAATTCAATAATTTCAGTAATATGATAAAGTTGATGCAGTTTCTTATGGGGCTTGATAGTGTGTACCAAACAGTCCGAACTAGTTTGTTAATAAGAGAAGTCTTACCATCAGTTAAAGAAGCTTTTTCAATAGTTTCTAGGAAGAATCCCATAGAAATTCAAGTGGAGTTTCTAAAACTAAGGGTCAAACAGTTGGTTTTTTTGCTAAAACTACTCAACCAACTAATCTTGTTAACAAAGGAAATAATAAGAATAATCAAGGACTTAAGTGTACACATTGCAACAAGGTGGGTCATTCTGTGGATAAATGTTTTGAATTAGTGGGGTATCCACCTTGGGCTAAAGCCAGGGGCATGCAGGGTAAAAGGAATGTTAATAATAATGTTACTTGTGATAAAACTGATACTCAATTGTCTTCTTTGACTAGTGAACAAATGTCAAAATTGTTAAGTTTGCTGTCTGAAGGAAGTAGTGATGCTCCTAAATGTAATAATGTTTCAGGTAGTAATTACTTTCCATTTTGTGCTAATGCTTTTGTTAAACCTGTTTTCTGTTTTAATGTAAATGGGAAAAAGATTAGAATGGGTTGGATAATAGACTCGGGTGCTAATCAGCACATGGTAACTAGTGAACATGAGTTATCTGATATTACATAGATGTGTCTGATCTGAATATACAAGTAAAACATCCTAATGGTACTAATGCTCTTGTAACTAAAATTGGAACTTTAAATCTTGGTAACAATGTAGTGTTGCATGATGTTTTGTAGTTCCTGAGTATTGTGTTAATCTGATATCTGTTATTATAAACTAGTTAAAGATAATCACTTATATGTGGGTTTTGATGAACATAATTGCTATATTCAGGATTTGTCTACAAAGAAAACCCTGGTGACTGGTAGTCAGCTAGAAGGGTTATATTTTTGTGGAGGATCTTATGTTAGTAATCAGGTTGGTGTCTCTAGTAGGCAATATGAATTATGGCATGCTAGGTTAGGACATCCTGCTGATATTGTGATTAAAAAAATGGAATCTTCTATAGGAAGTATAGGTTCTAAGGATGCTGAGTTGCCTTGTGAAATATGTCACAAAGCAAAACAGCATAGAGAACCTTTCCCTTTAAGTGATCACAAATCCACAGGATTAGGTGACTTGGTTCATTTAGATGTTTGGGGTCCCTACAGGGTTCCTAGTAGAGAAGGATTCAAATACTTTTAAACAATTGTAGATGATTTCTCTAGGGCTGTTTGGGTGTGTTTGATGAAACAAAAAACAGAGGTCTTTGAAAACATACAAGATTTTGTAAACATTTTAAAAACTCAGTTTAATAAAAATGTTAAGTGTTTTCGAAGTGACAATGGACTGGAATTTGTAATAACCAAATGAATAATTTTTGTAAGTCATTAGGTATTTTTCATCAAACAACGTGGCTTACACACCCCAACAGAATGGGATTGCTGAAAGGAAACACAGACATTTACTAAATGTTACTAGATCACTATTATTTCAAAGTAACTTACCTGTTCGTTTCTGGTCAGAATGTGTGTTAACTGCTGCTTACTTAATTAATAGGACTCCCTCATCAGTCTTGAATGGAAAGACCCCTTATGAGCTTATGTTTGGATTCGAACCCTTCCTAGGGACACTTAAAGGTGTTTGGTTGTTTATGTTTTTCAACAGTTCTAAATGAGTCTAACAAATTAGTGAAAAAGCTGAAAAATGTGTGTTTATAGGTTATTCTAATGAAAAGAAAGGCTATAAGGTTTATAGTCTTGACTCCAAAACTGTGTCTTTTTCGAGAGATGTCAAATTTTATGAGTCTATCTTTCCATTTAAAAGATAAATCTGTTTTTGAAAAATTTGATAATAATAATCAAACTGATTTAAATTCACTTAATTTCTTTGACTTATTTGATGAGAAAGATCAGCAACCAGAACATCCTGAAGAGCCCAATGATGAGGGAAGGGATTCAGGTATGTCTGATCCAGGGACACATGAGGATCAGCAGCCCTCTCCTAGTCATCAACATGGTGATTTCCCTCAATCACCAAGAAATAATGACAATGGAGGTAGTGGCAAGGTGACCATGTGATGACTGGAAATGAAAATGCTTCTAATTCTGAGGGCAATGACTCAAGTAGTTTAAGTGTTAGAAGAAGCATTAGGGGGTCTTCCCTTCCAAGAAGACTTGATGACTTTGTCATTGAGGGAAAAGTTAAGTATGGAGTGGAAAGGGTAGTTAACTATGCTAATTTGTCCTATGATAATAGAGTCTTTGCTAGCATGTTGAATAAATCTGTTGAGCCTAAGTTTTATAAACAGGCTGCACTTGATCCTAATTGGGTCAGTGCTATGAATGATGAGATAGAAGCCTTAAATAGAAATAAACCTGGACTTTAGTAGATCTTCCTAAAGGAAGAAGTGTTGTAGGTTGTAAGTGGATCTATAAAATAAAGTATAAGTCCAATGGTGAGGTTGAGAGGTTTAAGGCTAGGCTTGTGGCTAAGGGATATAGTCAAAAGGAAGGGGTTGGATTTTGATGAGACTTTCTCTCCTGTTGTAAAATTTGTGACAGTAAAACACAGTGATGTCTATTGCTGTTAAAATGACTGGAAAATGTTTCAATTAGACATTAATAATGCCTTCTTATATGGTGACTTGAATGAGGATGTGTATATGTCTTTACCTGAAGGGTTACTTCTCTGATAATGAAACTAGAGTGTGTAAACTTAATAAATCTCTGTATGGGTTAAAACAAGCGCCCAGAATGTGGAATGCTAAACTTGTAAGTGTTTTAAGCAATCTTGGTTTTTCTCAAAGCAAGTGTGATTATAGTTTGTTTGTTAGAAAATCTGAGAATTCCACTATTCTATTGCTTGTGTATGTGGATGATATAATACTGACTGGTAATAACATTAGTGAAATAAATGAAGTTAAATCATGTCTTAAAGAAAAATTCCTTATAAAGACTTAGGAGAATTAAAATACTTCTTAGGACTTGAAGTAGTATCAACAGATGATGCTATCTGCTTGTCTCAAAGGAAGTATTGCTTGGATTTTACTAGCTGAGTATGGCATGTTAGCATGCAAGCCAGTTAGCAGTCCATTAGAGCCAAATCATGTCTTAACAAACTTTTGCAATGATCATCCTGAAGTGTTGGGTAACATAACTGGTTATCAACAGCTAGTAGGGAAACTAATATACTTGTCTCACAGAGACCAGATATTTCCTATGCTGTACATTATCTGAGCCAGTTTATGCACAAGCCAACTGAGGGTCATTTAGAATTGCATTCAGGTTGTTAAGATATTTGAAAAAGGCTCCTGGAAAAGGAATTTCGTTTAAGAAGATTTCTAACTTCGAATTACTTGCCTATTCAGATTCTGATTGGGGCAAGTGTCCTATTACAGAAAGTCAGTGACTGGATTTTGTGTTTTTCTAGGAACTAGTCTTGTTTCCTGGAAAAAGTAAAAAACAGTCTACAGTTGCACGATCATCTGCAGAAGCTGAGCTTTAGAGCAATGTGCTCTACAGCTTGTGAGATTTTTATGGTTAAAAAACTTGTTGTCTGAGTTGTATATTGATGTGGTATTACCTGTACAATTAATGTGTGACAATAGTGCTGCACTGTCTATTGCAGCATAATCCAGTATTTTTTGACAAAACAACATTTTGAACTAGATTTGTTCTCTAAGAGACTTGATCTCTAAAGGGTTTTATACAAACTGTTAAAATTGGATCTGATCAGCAAGTAGCTGATATAATGACCAAAGGTCTTGGGGTTGGTCATCATGAAGAAATGTGTAGGTCTTTAAATATGGAAGATCCGTTTTAGTTGTTAATTGTGGGGGGGTGTTAAAATTATAAACTAGCAATTTAACAATTAAACTT
>JAUTDX010007500.1:0-22326 GCA_030844895.1 Ambrosia x helenae | reverse complement strand
TAATTCCATTAGTGAGGAATTGTATACGGGTCATTGTTCTCTAATTGGCTAGTGATGTGTGGTCTGAACTAAAGGAGACATATGATAAGTTGATGGGTCTGTAGTGTTTTGATATATATCAAAGAATAAACTCATTTAATCAAAATGGTATAAACCTGTATCTGAATACTATCATAAGTTGAACATTATGTGGAAACAACTTGATCAAATCCTGCAATTACCTGCATGTACTTGTGATGCTTCTAGGGAATTCAATAATTTCAGTAATATGATAAAGTTGATGCAATTTCTTATGGGCTTGACAGTGTGGACCAAACAGTCCGAACTAGTTTGTTAATAAGAGAAATCTTACCATCAGTTAAAGAAGCTTTTTCAATAGTTTCTAGGGAAGAATCCCATAGAAATTCAAGTGGAGTTTCTAAAACTAAAGGTCAAACAGTTGGTTTTTTTTGCTAAAACTACTCAACCAACTAATCTTGTTAACAAAGGAAATAATAAGAACAATCAAGGACTTAAGTGTACACATTGCAACAAGGTGGGTCATTCTGTGGATAAATGCTTTGAGTTAGTGGGATATCCACCTTGGGCTAAGGCCAGGGCAGGCAGGGTGAAAGGAATGTTAATAATAATGTTACTTGTGATAAAACTGATGCTCAATTGTCTTCTTTGACTAGTGAACAAATGTCTAAATTGTTAAGTTTGCTGTCTGAAGGAAGTAGTGATGCTCCTAAATGTAATAATGTTTCAGGTAGTAATTACTTTCCATTTTGTGCTAATGCTTTTGTCAAACCTGTTTTCTCTTTTAATGTAAATGGGAAAAAGATTAGAATGGGTTGGATAATAGACTCGGTGCTAATCAGCACATGGTAACTAGTGAACATGAGTTATCTGATTATATAGATGTGTCTGACCTGAATATACAAGTAAAACATCCCAATGGCACTAATGCTCTTGTAACTAAAATTGGAACTCTAAATCTTGGTAACAATGTAGTGTTGCATGATGTTTTTGTAGTTCCTGAGTATTGTGTAAATCTGATATCTGTTCATAAACTAGTTAAAGATAATCACTTGTATGTGGGATTTGATTAACATAATTGCTATATTCAGGATTTGTCTACAAAGAAACCCTGGTGACTGGTAGTCAGCTAGAAGGGTTGTATTTTTGTGGAGGATCTTATGTTAGTAATCAGGTTGGTATCTCTAGTAGGCAATATGAGTTATGGCATGCTAGATTAGGACATCCTGCTGATATTGTGATTAAAAAACTTGAAACTTCTATAGGAAGCATAGGTACTAAGGATGCTGAGTTGCCTTGTGAAATATGTCACAAAGCAAAACAGCATAGAGAACTTTTTCCTTTAAGTGATCACAAATCCTCAGGATTAGGTGACTTGGTTCATTTAGATGTTTGGGGTCCCTACAGAGTTCCTAGTAGAGAAGGATTCAAATATTTTTTAACAATTGTAGATGATTTCTCTAGGGCTGTTTGGGTGTGTTTGATGAAACAAAAAACAGAGGTCTTTGAAAACATACAAGATTTTGTAAACATTTTAAAACTCAGTTTAATAAAAAATGTTAAGTGTTTTCGAAGTGACAATGGATTGGAATTTGTAAATAACCAAATGAATAACTTTTGTAAGTCATTAGGTATTTTTCATCAAACAACTTGTTCTTACACACCCCAACAGAATGGGATTGCTGAAAGGAAACACAGACACTTTACTAAATGTTACTAGGTCACTGTTGTTTCAAAGTAACTTACCTGTTCGTTTCTAGTCAGAATGTGTGTTAACTGCTGCTTACTTAATTAATAGGACTCCCTCCTCAGTCTTGAATGGAAAGACCCCTTATGAGCTTATGTTTGGATTCGAACCCTTCCTAGGACACTTAAAGGTGTTGGTTGTTTATGTTTTTCAACAGTCCTAAATGAGTCTAACAAATTAAGTGAAAAAGCTGAAAAATGTGTGTTTATAGGTTATTCTAATGAAAAGAAAGGCTATAAGGTTTATAGTCTTGACTCAAAACTGTGTCTTTTTCAAGAGATGTCAAATTTTATGAGTCTATCTTTCCATTTAAAGATAAATCTGTTTTTGAAAAATTTGATAATAATAATCAAACTGATTTAAATTCACTTAATTTCTTTGACTTATTTGATGAGAAAGATCAACAACCAGAACATCCTGAAGAGCCCAATGATGAGGGAAGGGATTCAGGTATGTCTGATCCAGGGACACATGAGGATCAGCAGCCCTCTCCTAGTCATCAAAATGGTGATTTCCCTCAATCACCAAGGAATAATGACAATGGAGGTATTGGCAAGGTTGACCATGTGATGACTGGAAATGAAAATGCTTCTAATTCTGAGGGCAATGACTCAAGTAGTTTAAGTGTTAGAAGAAGCATTAGGGGGTCTTCCCTGCCAAAAAGACTTGATGACTTTGTCATTGAGGGAAAAGTTAAGTATGGAGTGGAAAGGGTAGTTAACTATGCTAATTTGTCCTATGATAATAGAGTATTTGCTAGCATGTTAAATAAATCTGTTGAGCCTAAGTTTTATAAACAGGCTGCACTTGATCCTAATTGGGTAAGTGCTATGAATGTGAGATAGAAGCCTTAAACAGGAATAAACACCTGGACTTTAGTAGATCTTCCTAAAGGAAGAAGTGTGGTAGGTTGTAAGTGGATCTATAAAATAAAGTATAAGTCCAATGGTGAGGTTGAGAGGTTTAAGGCTAGGCTTGTAGCTAAAGGATATAGTCAAAAGGAAGAAGTTGATTTTGATGAGACTTTCTCTCCTGTTGTAAAATTTGTGACAGTCAAAACAGTTATGTCTATTGCTGTTAAAAATGACTGGAAAATGTTTCAATTAGACATTAATAATGCCTTCTTGTATGGTGACTTAAATGAGGATGTGTATATGTCTTTACCTGAAGGTTACTTCTCTGATAATGAAACTAGAGTGTGTAAACTTAATAAATCTCTGTATGGGTTAAAACAAGCACCTAGAATGTGGAATGCTAAACTTGTAAGTGTTCTAAGCAGTCTTGGTTTTTCACAAAGCAAGTGTGATTATAGTTTGTTTGTTAGAAAATCTGAGAATTCCACTATTCTATTACTTGTGTATGTGGATGATATAGTACTGACTGGTAATAACATTAGTGAAATAAATGAAGTTAAATCATGTCTTAAAGAAAAATTCCTTATAAAAGACTTAGGAGAATTAAAGTACTTCTTAGGACTTGAAGTAGTGTCAACAGATGATGCTATCTGCTTGTCTCAAAGAAAGTATTGCTTGGATTTACTAGCTGAGTATGGCATGTTAGCATGCAAACCAGTTAGTAGTCCATTAGAGCCAAATCATGTCTTAACAAACTTTTGCAATGATCATCCTGAAGTGTTGGGTAACATAACTGGGTATCAACAGCTAGTAGGGAAACTAATATACTTGTCTCACACGAGACCAGATATTTCTTATGCTGTACATTATCTAAGCCAGTTTATGCATAAGCCAACTGAGGGTCATTTAAAAATTGCATTCAGACTGTTAAGATATTTGAAAAAGGCTCCTGGGAAAGGAATTTCCTTTAAGAAAGATTCTAACTTTAAATTACTTGCTTACTCAGATTCTGATTGGGGCAAGTGTCCTATTACCAGAAAGTCAGTGACTGGATTTTGTGTTTTTCTAGGAACTAGTCTTGTTTCCTGGAAAAGTAAAAAACAGTCTACAGTGGCACGATCATCTGCAGAAGCTGAGTTTAGAGCGATGTGCTCTACAGCTTGTGAGATTTTGTGGTTAAAAAAACTTATTATCTGAGTTGTATATTGATGTGGTCTTACGTGTACAATTAATGTGTGACAATAGTGCTGCACTTTCTATTGCAGCAAATCCAGTATTTTTTGATAAAACGAAACATTTTGAACTAGATTTATTTTTCCTAAGAGACTTGATCTCTAAAGGGTTTATACAAACTGTTAAAATTGGATCTGATCAGCAAGTGGCTGATATAATGACCAAAGGTCTTGGGGTTGGTCTTCATGAAGAAATGTGTAAGTCTTTAAATTTGGAAGATCCGTTTAGTTGTTAAATTGTGGGGGGGGGGGGGGGGTGTTAAAATTATAACTAGCAATTTAACAATTAAACTTAGATATAATAAATGTTTGAATATTTTGCATGAGTGTATTTGTAGGTTCATCATGATGACATGATCGAGTTATGTTCGAGGAGTAGATGTTCGAGGTGTAGATGTTCGAGTTACAAGATTCGTTGTCAAGATTGGAGATTACAATTACAAGAACTGGGCTAAGTCTTGAGTATTGTTAATAAAGTCTGGTGATAGCTGATTAGCCCAGATCAATTATAATCATAGCCCAATCTAGAAAGCCCAAGTTGGAAAGAGCCCAATGGTGGAGCCTGTCCACGTTGGCAATCCCCGTGCCTGTGTCCGTGCCTATATTGATGGTCCAGATCAAGTTATTTTGTGTTTCTTTTCAAGATTTAACGGTTGAGACAGCTTCGGGTGTGTTTCTTCCCGAAGCTGGTAGCTGCCTATAAAAGGCTGTCTTTGTCTCAGTTGAAAAGTTTAGTCGTTCATATTTTTTCTCTCATTCTTTGTTTTCTCTCTCACAAGTCTAGATTAGGGTTTTTAATCAGTAACATCTTGTTCTGATTTAGTCTTGTAATCCTTGATGTTTAGAGTTGTGTTGTGATCGTGTATCAGAGAGTTATTGTGAGTTTGAGAGATTGTTTGTACCTTGTTTTTCATTAATAATAATCAGTCGTATTTTTTCTGTTTAGTTATCTTTGATATCATGTTCTTTTGACACTAGACTTCCAAACGTGTCAAAAGCAAAGTTCACTACTATTATAATTTTTCTCGAAATTCATCTTATTTAATTTTTTAACTTAACTTTTACGCATTATACATATGGATAAGATTTATGAAGACAACATGTAAGGAGCGTATGGATGTTATGATGAGACTATTATATGTTTTTGTGTTACCAAGATGTCACTCACATGCACCTACTACCCTTCATATGAACAACGTCGGATGGGTCCCAATACACTTATATCATCATTGACACGTGTCACTAACTTCCATATTTTTAAGTTTTTGAGTGGGACCCATAGTCAGTACACTAAATTTCATCATTGACACGTGTCACTACCCCACCCTCAAGAAAGAAGTAGAAGAAGAGGATGATGAGGACAAGACACAAACTCTGTTTCGGGTCTTTTTCTCTCAACCCTTTTCCCTATATGAGTTGGCAACATAATTAAAAGTGGATTTATTAAATTTACACAAAAAAAAGGTTTATTTCTCATAAATTCATCACTTTATAATTTATTATTTCTTAAGTAAAAAAGGCTTGGAACCAGAGCATCATTATCCTTAAACCATCGATGGAAAGGTGTCCGGATACGAGGTTTTAGGTTATGTTATTCATTTAAAGAAAAACTAAAAAAATGACACTTGTGGTGTACATTGTTAGAAAGTACATGTATGTGAATATATATTTTATGTAGCTACTAGCTGAAGTTTGTGATTTTAATATATGCTTATAGGTGATCATTTTACGTAATCTGATATGGGCTATAACTACTTTTAAGCGTGTATTGTGAGTTGAACACCAGAAAAGTATCATATAAAATATATTATAATATGAAAGTTTGGGGAAGTAACATTAGCCTTTCAAAATAAATAAATAAATTTGTCAACTTAAAACAATCCATGCTACATCGATATTAACATCATCATTATTATAATTATTATTACTATTTATACAAAACGAACGGTCTCTAATGCTTCATGCATTAGTTCAACATAAAACACTTGAACCCAAATTAATAAATTATGATTGTATGGCTGTGACTGTGAGTCCTTCACATATGAAGATTAAAAGTACATTATTTCAAATAAGAAAATAACAAATATAAAAACTAGTATTATAAACATATACGGAGTATATTTTTTGGAATTTCCAACATCAAAATCATCCGCACTATTATAATATTGTATCATCTGAACACAAATGCAAAAACGTTGATATATATAATTGTTCACACTATATAATGACACTAGAAATGCGTGGATTCGTTTAACTTATGTGGTGACTTCTAACTTGGCTTTGTACTTTGTTCATTAATATTTATATATATAGATATTAACTTGATTTTTGTTGTGTGACAATGGAACAAAATAAAAAAAATATATCATATCACCTTATCTTTGTATATGTAATTATATTTGTTTTCTAACAATATGATTATGACACACAATTAAATAACAAAAGAAGACTGAGTTCATGGCCGTTTCTAAGAATCCCTGAAATATTTTAGGCATGGGATGAGTAAGAAAAATGGGCCCCTGTGAAATTTCAAGTTTCAACTTCAATTTTTCGAAAATCAATATTAAAATTTCAACGTTCAATTATCAAACATCAATACTTATAATAATATGTTATATATATGCATGTGTTAAAAGTAAATAAATAAATAATTTACAGTTAGATATTTTATAATTATATAAAAATATATATTAATATTTGTTAATTTAAACAAACATCATACAAAATTAAATCATATATTAAGTAAATAAAATAATAGGGACAAAACAACAGATTTTAAATGCATGGAACATATAAACCAAAGAAAACTTTTCTTCTTTCTTAAATGCGCTATTTTATACAAATTAAATGGTAAAGGTGGGATTTGAATCCAGTTTCTACTTTTTCAAATGTAAGTCTTTAGGTAACTCATATGCCTTGGCTTTTTTTATCCTTTTTTTTCACACGAAAATAATGTAAATACAACTTATACATAATACATATTTAAAAAATTAAAAATTTCAGGTCTCCCTAGAGTTTGGGTTTTGAGTTGTCGCCCACCTCACCCATAACCTAAAATGGGCATGATCATGTTATATTATCAAAATTGGAATAGAAAATAAAAATATAATTACATAAATTTACATTTACTAAAGGTTTTCATCTATGTAGTTTGGCTACAAACATTTCTTTAACTTTTGTTTAATTATTTTAACTTTTAATTGACAATAAAGTTTTTTTGTTGGTGGTAAGGGTTTTCTTTTTAATCCAAAAAATTATCATTAGTATAATTTTCATTGTTCAAAAATTCACAATAAAATTTTTGTACCTTTAAGTTTACCACAAAGCTTTTATTTTTTTAATTTTGTTGAATTACATCTAGATAAAAGTTTTATTCAAAATCAAACGGGTCAAATTAATTGCTATTGTAGTTCTTTACCATGATGAACTAAACATCCCAAGAGTATCAGTACCGATATTTGTTTTTATAGTTTTCTTGACTGTACGGTATAAACGGAGGTGTATTCGCACTATTAGTTTTTATCGTTTTCGGTTGCTACATCAAGTGTTAGTATCGCATCGGCCTAAAACAATCCAAACTGATACTAGCCAACAGCTAACCACAAAACACGGAAAATCCAACTACTTATATAACACTATTCATAATGAAAAAAATAATAGATACATTAACTCTTTTTTGAATTACTTGTTCTGCTAATAATACTGAAGACAGAAAGAATATCAAAAAGAAAAAAAGGTTACATATGTGAAGGAAGGAAGATATATGATTATTATTGATAGAGGAAAAGGACGCGTGGGTGGAGCAGCAGACAAAAAGGGAAGCGAGCACGAGGGTGCAGCCACCCCTCCTCACCGGCGGACTCTTCGCTGACCACCCCTCACTTGGTGGCGTTGGGATGTGGTTGTAGCTAGCATGCTCTTCCCACTAATTACCAACATGGACCATAAAAAACCCACAATTATTATCTCATTCGAAACCAATGCTATTTTTTTAGATAACATTTTTTTAAAACGGCTAACTAAATATCACCTAAAATGTCAATGGATTAGTTCTGGATAAATGGTTGTCCATTGGGTAACCCAAGTCTACCAAGCCACTAATTCAGAGAAAACCCGTTGCGCAAAGACTCACTGAGGTAAAACTTCTCTAGATCGGATTCAAACTTAAGACCAAATGTCCTCAAGCTTTTATATTAATTTCTTCATGCCACTCTATCAAATGGTATGGTAGAGACTTGTCTTTTAGATAATATTATATTAATTTGAATTTCTATAAACGTATAGATTGTGTGAAGAACTATTATTATCCAAAAATCTCCATAAACAGGATTTTTATTTGATTTAAATGGTCAAACGATAATTTTATAGGTTATGTTAAATATTCTATTATGTCCCGACCAACAACCATCTCATAAAGTTGACTATTTAACTTATTCCATTTTTTTTAATTATCATATACTATATTTCAATTTCTTTGTGCTGCCTTAGAAAATGATGGGTTCATAATTAGTCTTCCACATTTTTCACATTGAAAAAGACGGGTCCATAATAAATCTACCACATTGTTCACATTTAATGAACGCCAAAGATAAATTGTTAAATAAGTGTTGTAGTTGATTTAAATATACTAAAACTTAACTAGACATAGAAGGAAAAAAATCAACTAGACATAGAAGAATAAATCAAATCTATAAAAGAAAACAAGATGTATATGTTTTATTAACATTTTAAAACTACATAAAAGTAATATATATGTTTTCTATGCATACATATACATATTTATATACAATTATACATGTATAAATAAAATCTATTTTATATGTTTTCTATATGGAGTCCTTTGTTTAAAACATATAATATTTATATTCCATTTAAGTATAGAAAACTAATTACTAAAAGACATTCTCGGAGTTAAGCCTAAGTATATCTTATTCTAATTTAATATATTAATGTAAAGTACATATATTGTTACATGTTTCCTTGATGACAACTTAATATTGGACATAGTATATTGCTTAGGTTTTGTTCATTTTAAACTACTCTTATTTCATAAACATTTTTACAATCATTTACTATATTTAAAAAAACTTAATTATTCATTAATCATATTAATTAAACATTAACCATCAATTAAAAGGCGGAGTAAACACTAATCCAAGGGTGGACCACGGTTAGCATGTGATTAGCATCATGGAATCCTTTCCACCCTTTGCGCTGTAACTCCATTTTTTGAGACCTTTAATTAATTCCTTTTAATTTGTATTTTCTTACCTATTATTATAGTGTAAACTGCAGAGATTATTAATTATTAAGATAACGTGGTTAATCACTAATTAGAAACCCCATGTGAAGGAATGGTACGTGACAAAAACTTTGGTTGTTGCGCCTAGCCGATTAATCGTCTCTTAGTTACTCATTTTCGTCTTGGACTAATGATATGAGTTTTCGTATTCGGAACTCACGGAACCCTTAAATTAAATTAGTAGGGGCCGAACTCAATACGTATAAAATTTTCGGGCAGAGTACAAATAATTTTATACTAATGAGGAAAAAAAAACAGCCCTTGCCTCTTCAATCCTTCCCTTTGCTTAATGGTTAAGATGTAACTTCTTAATAGTTAAAAAGTGACCTTAAATCTGAATGGATGAAGATTGTGCATACGGTTGTGCTGGCAACATTTTGGAGGTATTGGCTAACAAGAAACGAGAAGGTCTTTGAAGGAAGATTTGTGCCGGTTGTCAAACGGTGGTGCAAATCAAAGAGGACGCCTACATATGGTTTGCGACATCAGTGTAAGATTCCAGCCACGATGTGAGACTAATGGATCAACTTTGATGTTTTAGACATGTTGTAATTTCTGTTTTGGATTTTGGTGTTTGTATTTTTCTCCCAGCTCCTTGTGGCTCTCTATATATAGATATATAGATGTTTTGCCGTTCACAAATATATGAAAACTTGTTATTTAGTCACTTTGTTGAGGATTTTGTCTTTCTAGCATCTCTAGTCAAGAAACTCAAAAACATTCCACATTTTTTTTTTTCATCTGATATATCGGACTTGTATTACAAATCACATGCTAATTGTTGTGTTTAGATGGCCTGTAAGTATGTCCGATAAAAATAGGTTGTTAAGGTAGAATAACTGATGAAACACACCTATAATCTGATTATTTTCTTGATAGGAATGAGTGTTGATCGAGACTAATCATACTATACATTTTATTTGGCAAGTGGTCGTTAGTATTCATCATGTTATATGAAAAACATATAAATTAAACAAAAGTCTTATTTTTGATAAAGTGACAACAGAAAGATCGAATTGTGGTTTCTGTTAACTATAAACTATCAACTAATATTGTAAATCAAATGTTAACTGTAACTATTTAGGAAATAAAATTTGTTACACATTGTATTATTATATTGTATAATTAATTATATAATATTCAATGTTTAATTTTATGAAATTTATATTGTCCCATGTTTTGGGGTTGAACCGCAAACAAATGAAAAACTAAATAGGGTAATATAAGTACAGCGATATATATTTGACTTTGCACTAGATTGAATAGGATCAAAATGATAGATAATTGACAATGATTGATTAACAAATATTTAATTCTTTAATCATTTTTCTAATATAATGTTCTAATAATTCATCCAAAACACAGCCAAATCCACCTCGATTTAAACCTAGCTTTAATCATTTCTTTTTTTAAACTCTTATTATTTATTTAATTTTCTTTTGAAACTAATTTCTATAGGAACATAACAAATTACAGAAGAATGACAGAGGTAAACGAGCAACAAACAGCACCGCTACCCTCTTTTGAATTGCAAAACATATTCTGCTACAAATAAAACTCTTGGTTCCTTGAGGTCAGGGAATGACTGTGAATTAAAAGATACTTTTTTGACAAACATTTTATAACTACGTTAAATTATATAGTCATGTGCCATTAAAGTAAATGTAACATTTGTTTATTTTCCCGTTCGGTTGTACGTAGGTGTGCTTGATTGATTATGTTCATGGGTTGGTGGTAAACCCTGATATGAACCTAAAAATCATATGAGGCACGTGAACATGAACACGACACATGTCTTTGTGGTTTCACTCACCATATTTTTTTTTGTAGGTGAAGTCATCTTAGTAGTATGTGCTTTGTTATTTTTTTTACTTATGGTTTAGTGACTTTTTTCTAATAAAAATCTTGAAGGAGTTACTAAAGATTCTTAAAGGCTGAAACACGCTTGTATAGCGGTATTGTAATGTGGGCCTATACCTCACCAAAGCCCAAAGGTTTAGTAGACAAATAGTGGGCTAATAACAACCGTTAATATTATACACCAACTCTTTAGCACTAATGAATTCTCTCTTCTACAATGTATTCCTGAGTTTAAAAAAATGAGAAAAAAAGAAAAAGATAGGGACGAGAATTGAATAGAGATAAATATGATGTAACTTCGTGTTCAAAAGTTCGAAAAAGAAAAAAAAGTATTACCAAGGAACATTAACTAAAAAAAATCTTTATATTTGTAAGGGAAGGTTATTGTACAAACTAATAAAAACGTGCGAAGTGTGCGAAGTCACGTAACATACAAAATTACGTAACATAGACAGAATCACTACTAGTTCATAACTAAAATCACGTAACATATAGTGTCATTACGTACCACAAGACAGAATCATTCAAAACTTTACATAAAAAATTTTCCATACCCTTAAAAAACGTAACATACAAAATTACGTAACATAGACATAATCACTACTAGTTCATACCTAAAATCACATAAACAAAATTACATACCATAAACAGAGTCACTACTAGTTCATAACTAAAAAAAATCACATATACAAAATTACGTAACTTTTGGTAATGGACTATATGTTACGTGATTTTAGTTATGGAACTAGTAGGCATTCTGTCCATGTTACGTAATTTTGTATGTTACGTGACTTCGCACACTTCGCACGTTTTTGAGACTTTGTATTTGAACCGGCCCCTATATTTGTATATATATGATTACTTTCTCTTCAAATCCTACTATTTAAGTAGGGAAAGTTTGAGAATATAACGGCTCGGATGGAAGACATCATAGGAGAGGTGAAGTCGACTGAGTACCTTTATGTCAAAAATAGAACATGACATGATTGATGTAAATTTGTAATTATGTGAGTTATTTCAAGCCACCCTGGTTAGTGAGTTGGTGTTTTCAATGAAGTTTATCGGTAAAAAACAGTTAAAAGAAAAGATTATTCAAAAATTTCTATTCTGTTGTTTTCGTTTCATTCTATTAAGAAACTCAGGTAGGCCTGTAAACGAACTAAACGCTCCAGAAATGTTCGTGAACTTGTTCGGCGGAAAGTTCGTTTATGTTCGTTTATTTAATAAACGAACAAACATGAACACAATTTGTTTATTCATTATATTTATTAAAAGTTCGTTTAAATTTCAATACATACATGAGTAGTTATATTTATATAACAATAAATAATAAAACAAGTTTTTTTAACTACCTATACAAATATAACTAATTAGTAAATGAGCTTTCTAGTAATAAAAATGAGTTTTTTTTAATAAAAATAATCATAATTAGTAGTAAGTTTATAAAAAACTACTTTAAGTTCGTTTATTTTTTATCAATTATGTTGATTTGTGTTCATTTATGTTTGTTTAATTGTGCTTATTTGTGTTGTTTTATGTTAGCTTATGTTCATGTAAGTTTGTTTGTTTATGTTCGTTTACGTTCGTGAACTGATAGTTTAGGTTTAAATCAATACGAACATGGCCATTTTCTTAATGAACAAACACGAACACAAAAATGTGTTCGATTATATGTCCTTGTTGGTTCATGTTCGGTTAAGTTAAACAAACAAATACGAACATGTCTTTGTTTGTGTTTGTTCGTTCGTTTACATGTCTAAACTCAGGTTCGCACATTTTTTTCACTTTTTTCCAAATATTTTTATTTCTCTCTTAAAAGATAACTCGGAACACAGCCTCAGAAAATAGGAACTACCAAATTAAATGGTATGACAATTTATATCCACTCATGTAGTCATGTTGTCATTTATAGAAGTAACAAGTAAAACAAAAGGACTAGGCCCAATCATGTTGGGTTTCCTGGAAACTACTTCAATATGTTTGGATTGTCTGCTCAGTCTAATGGGCTCGATGTGGGTCAGGGTCAGGGTGGTTCAACTCAACTTATTTATTTTCATCATAAACTATTGGTAACAATGATACCCCTATCAAATAGAAATACGATCGGAGCTCTCAAATTATATGGGGTAAGTGTAAGTGGTTGTAACATTCGGTCTTTTTCACCACTAATATTGTCCGCTTTGCCTCGATGGGTTGCCCATCCAGAGCTCACGGATTTGCTTTTGGTTGCCTGGTGAAGATTTCCCAGGAGGTCACCCATCCTAGTACTGCTCCCACCTGAGCACGCTTAACTGTGGAGTTCTCCTCCCATCCACTAACATTAAGCCCCAAAACGCGTTGGTGATTTAAGAGGCACTGGATTACATATGAACCAAGGATCTCTCATGACCACGGCTGATGTTGGATTTTCCTAGGGTGTCATAGTGGTTGTGAGTGGAGAAGAGATAAAATATTTGGTGGAAGCACTCTTCACCTATATTTTTATTTTAATATTTTTGTAAGTGGTTGTTAGTAATTAGAAAGAAAATATAATAATAAAAGTATGAAAAAATATTATTTATTTAAGAAGGAGAGAATTTTAGGACAAAATAATGATTTTTAGAGAAAATTGCACTATAATACCAGGCCATCGTTTCATTATATGTTATTTGCGTATCTAACACTAGCTTTTATCCCGGGAGCGTCCCGGGGTTGAAATATCTAATATGACATAATAAAATATCTAATATGACAACATAATTAATGATTTGTCAATACATGATTAACAAATAATAAAAAATATTATTATTATTATTATTTATTTTGAACAAATCTCTACCATAAGCTATTTCGTTGGTTTGCATGTCCGGGGGTCCTTGATTTGAGGACCGTTTTGTGGCGTTTTTAATGAAAGTTACCTTACAAAAAAAAGCTATCATATTCAAATATAAAAAAAGGAATCTCTGCTATGAAGTTATGTTTATCGTTTGTGATTTATTAGTAGAGTAAAATATATTTGAAAACAAAACCCCACAAAAATAGTAGTTTTTTTTCTTCGTTTTTTATAATAGCACTATGGTACTCATTGGAAAGATAATAAAACGCTCGTTAATTTGGGGTAATTTTTTTCTTTAAAAAATCTCGTATATAAAATATATTAACGTTTAAAACTTATGGGAGGAAACATGAGAGAGAAAATTTAATTTTGTTTTTAAATCTTTATCTTTTCCTAAAATAATTATAATATATATAGATTTATTAAAAAAACTCAAAAATTAAAAAATCTCATATGATGTCACGTGGCATATTCAAGGAGAGGGCTGTAGCCTCCATTGAATGCCACATCATTATAAGTCAATTCTTTTATTAATAGTTATAGATTATAGATTATAGATTTGAGTAGCATAAATATTTAAAAGAGTAAATTACCAAAACCGTTCCTGTGGTTTGGCCAAATTTGTCATTCCAGTCCAATCTTTTAAAAATGCATGAACACTCCTTGATCTTTCAAAAAATATGCCCAAAACAATTCAACGACTTAACTCAGTTAATTTTTCTTCGTTGTCAGGGGCATTTTCATCCAATTATGTATAAATTCATCTTACCCCATTGTCTTCTTCCCCAATCAATCAGACTCACCACCCACCATCTCCTCCACTACTAATTATCATTACCTGAGCTCATCTAATCTGCAACGAAAATCTGAGCTCAAATAATTTAATTACAATAATTAGTAGTAGAGGAGATGGTGGGTGGTGGGTCTGATTGATTGGGGAAGAAGACAATGGGGGAAGATGAATTTATACATGATTTGACCAAAATGCCACTGACAACGAAGAAAAGTTAACTGGGTTAAGTCGTTGGACTGTTTTGATATATTTTTTTTGAAAGATCAAGGAGTGTTCATGCACTTTTTAAAAGATTGGACTGGAGTGGCAAATTGGGCCAAACCACAGAGACGGTTTTGGTAATTTACTCTATTTAAAAAGTAACAATAATAAAGAAAATTACTGGTTCGCCAACGAGACTCAGACTCGGGAGTGTGGAGGAGATGAGGAATCATTAAGATTTGGACACAACCAAACATTGGGGGGGGGGGGGGGTAGGGGTAGCCCGTGTTATACCTTAACTTTCTTGGCGAGAGGAACGATTATCAGAAGCAGCTGAAGTCTGAGACACAAAGGCTTCTTGGCGAAGCATATTTTTATTGCAATTTTTTTCTTCTTCGTTTACATATCAGTTACTCTGAACAAAACTTTTTTAGCATGTGCTAACTTCTTTTCTAGATTTGCCACTGCACCCAACTATCCACTTGCGGTTACACAGCTTATAGTCTAACGGTTGTTGCAAAGATAAACCCCTTGTTTCTGCAATTATGTTAGAAGATTTCTTCCTCAAAACACTATTTGAGTCTTATCATTATTAACAATTAGGACTAAGATATAAAAATAAACTGATGGTTTAACTCAACTTGCTTATTAGATTTATATATAAAAAAAGTTAGTGTATCATATTTATTTAAAACTAGAAATGCACGAAAGCTTAATAAGTTGGAAGAGAAGTAACAAAAACCTAAAAGGTGGAGCTGGCGAAAGGGTGCCTAGATTATAATATGAAGTCCAAATGGTACTACACATCTGCCCACCTTTTTGCATGTTTTGTAATTAGTGAATACTTATGATTATCGTCTAGCAAAAATACATCGTTTGTACTTGGAACTAATGTGAACCAGTTTGTATTTTGAATCATGTAGAAAACTTGCGTACATATGTTAATGTTCCGCTTTAATGTGTCGTAATGAGCGTGTTCCCGCCGCGTAGCGCGAGGTAATTAAGTTATAGTGATGTAGCACAAAATAATTACTTTGTTATTTATTTTTCATACAAAAATACATAAACTATTAGTAATAGTGATACCTATCAAATAGAAATACGATCAGTTATTGCTAAAGTCGAATTCTTTTGCTATGCAATTGAAAAACTGTTAGGGAATATTATGCCGGACCTACATCCACTAAAATGTTTTTGTTATGTAACTAGTATTGGAGCCCGTGCTCCACTACGGGATTGTAGGAGAGTGCTAGCAAGAATGTATTTATTTACATGATATATCGACGGTTATTAGCTTATCAAAGACCATGCAGGCTTTAATCTAAATAACGATAAAATAAACAATCAATATAACATGGTTAAGTAAACATTTCTAAAGTTAAAAAAGCAAAGCTTTAACTATAATAAGGTAAATAAAAAATAATTAGATTTGTTACCTGGTATATTAAATGGTTAATATAGATCATGCATGAAGGCTTTAATCTGAATGACAGTAAAAATAAGTATGCATCACGATTTAGTAAACATGTTTAGAGTTAAAGGTTAACTTTAATTATAATAAATTAAACATATAATAAGTAAGAAATAAGAATTAAACGGATAAATCTATTAGGTTTAGGAGTACAAATACAAATCTGAAAATTCAGAGGTATAAACACAAAATTACTTAAAATACGTTTTGATGGCTTATTCCATAAAACCAATAAGTTTTACAAGTGAGCGGCGGGTAAACTGTCACACACACCCCGACTTTTCCCCTAGTCGGTCGTGACGTTTGGTACCTTGTTGTCTCGCAGCGGAATGATTTCATCTAAGTCCTTTAGTCCTGAACGCCATTTCTAAAACATTCTAGGATTTCCAATCTCAAGACATCACCTATCCAACCGTGTTGTCGCCAAAATTATACCTGAAAGATATACTTAAAAAGTCAACATAAAGCTGGTGAGTTCATAGGTTTAAGTTTAAAGTTCTTTTCAAAAGACCGGATTCACCTACAATACTCAAAAGTATTTATGTAACCCAAAATGTTGAGTTCACATTGTATAAAATGCAAGTTGCAGAATATTTATGTTTATTAAAAGTCATGTCCACTAGTTTTCGTATCCACGAAATTTGTTTAGTTCCTGATTATTTTTCTGTTATTAAAAAATCATGCCTTGGGTAGCTAGCCCGGTTTTATAGCTATTCAACAATATGGTGTACCGAATTTACTGGAACTGGATCCCCCGCCCGGCGGGTTTGCCTCCCATCATTGTCTATCAGCAATGACAAGTACTTAAAGATAACTAGTTCACGCCCAGCTCGCAGCCAGTGTGAGGTTTGTTAAACCTAATAGCGCTATCAAACTAATATCCCGTTTGCCAAGCATCGCATGCTAAGCAATTAGATTCGGTAGCTATGAAGGTCTTTCTTTGATAGAAGTAACCGAATGTTAATTTTCCTCACGTGGCCATTGAATCTATCAGATCAGATTCACTTAGAAATAGGAGTGGATACTAATTACTCCTTCATATTTTACTGTTGTTGGCATGATCTTTACTAATCTGTTTAAGCTCCTTGACAGCTGTTATGATATCATTGTCAATAAAAACAAGAAGTTGTAAACCTAATTTATGAAACGGAAAAATAAATTGGGCAATTTAAATATGATAGCATACCTATCGTTGAAGGATGAGAAACGAGCCCTAAAAATATCAATTGAAGGATTCTTTTTACAAGCTTCTGCCACTTCCCAAGCTATGTTTTCATCCTCAGCGTAGTCAGGGTCAAGCCACAAAATGATCAGATTGCACAAACGGACATCGTCCCGTATATCAACCAGGTTATTGATTGGATTTTTTTAAACATGTGTATTGAAATCAAGTAGATTATTGGGGCAACTAGAACTCGATTGTTCATGATCTTTTGGGAAGGACATTTCAGAAATATGTCCTTCTATGAAATTAAAAACCATTTTAACTTCAGTAACCATTTCAAATTTTTTGACGTCCAACTTCTTGAACATTTCAACACCTTGATAACGAAAGATACTGAAACTGAAATCAATATTAGTTTTTTCTCGCATAACACCATTGAGATATAATGATAGTGCATCCGCAACCCTAGAGACAACATTCTTTTTACTGCAATGTTAAGTACTTGTAACACAGACGGATCAATCCAACTTGTAGAAGACAAGAAGACTTAACCTTTAAGAGATTAGGGTAGCGTGTTTCTTTGTATGATTGAATATTTTAAGAATGAGACCACAATCGTACAGAAACTCCACTGTACTTATACTTAATCGGACAAACAAGCTTATATGAATGGACGAAGATGAGATTGTTGTTATACGATGAAGAAGGTGGGTGGTTTTGCAGTGACGGATGATGTAGGTGAAAGTATATTTTTCTTTTTCTTTTTCTTTTTTTAATTTTGAATTTTGAAAACCTTATGCGACAAGCAACCCATTTCATTTATTATTTTATTTAATTTAATCTTAAATTAGCAATAGAATCTATAAATTAGGGCTGAGCAATTCATGGTTCGGAAAACGCCAGAACCGAACCGTATTCTTTATATTATGGTCATGTTCCGGTTCTTAAGTTTTGGTTGATAACGGTTCCCGGTTTGGTTCGGTTCAAAACCACGGATTTGTTTAAAGTAAAAAAACTGCTAGAACCAGGTTAGGTTGAAACCTTAAATATTAAATTTATAATATCTATTAATTTCGTGGGCTTTTCCAAGTAGTTTGTAGATCGACTATCCACATTTTTCAGTTAAATGTATAACATCTAACAAACTTGTTGATTGTTGTGATATGAGTTCCATTCGAATTCGAATTATGTAACTTCTATAAAACATATAGACTAACCAAAACCGACATAACTAATTTGTTATGGTTACAAATGTCATTAACCGACATCTCGGTTATGGTTTTGGACAAAACCAACCCAAAGCGACCCATGCACATCCCCTACCTTCAATGGTCGTCAAACAAAATGTATAAAGCGACCGTGACAATCTATGAGAATTCATCGGTCAATAGTAGAAACATGAACTACAGGCGGTAGATTTGAAAGATCAGGTATAAAGTGCCTTAGAATGGTCATGAGAAACCGTGGATATAGTATAAACATATCACAACCCTAAGCCCTGATTTGTTTGTCCAAACTCATACATGAAGAACTGCTAGAAGTTGTAGGGCTTGTTATAGACCAAATAAATCATAGTTGATTGCATAGACGCTCCCTTTGCATCAGAACATGCCTTTCTTCCTGATAAGCAGACAATCGTGACATGCATGAAAAACCTCCACTGCCCATAGAGATAACTTTTAGTGAACTATGCATGAGTCAGATCACCAGAGTATCCCATCCGTTGAAAAGCGCCTATCTTCATCTATGTTGGAAACTCTCCAAGACCATCTTCCTGAGCTTCTGTCCCGAGTCCTTAGGCAATCCTGATGTCATACATTAAAAATGATATATTTTTGTTATTAACTCTTGCTCTCATCACGAGAGGGTTTGGTCTACAGTCATAGCGAGTTGTATCCCAAAACTGTCGGATGTATGTGATCATCATTAGAGTAGCGGTAGTCAAAGCACTATGAAATTCTTGAACACCGCGGGAAAGTCAAGATTTGATTATAATACTCAGTTTCATGTCCATTCAGGTCAATACTTAATACCATTTGTGCTTATTGAAAAATTTTCGTATGAGTTAGGCATGTGCAATGTCGAGTTTCATCTGTATCATTCTCTTATCTAGGTTAGTTTTATTTCCTAACTTTAGAGAGTCCAAAACAGATGATTTAACAGTGCAAAAACCTATTCATAACCAATGAAACTGTTCAGAAGGATGTTTGTGTTATGAGTTTTAAAACAAAATTCGGGTAAAAACACTGATTATTGTATACATTTAAGTGATCTTAGTGAGCGATGTTCGCTTGGGGAGAAGTTCGGATGACAATGTTTTAAATATACCATTTGACTAAGTCAAACCCCTCTTATACCATGTCCACCGCCTCTCAAGCGAACTTAAACTAGCTCATCTAAGCATTAAGTTCGTTGACTTCCAAGCCCGTTTGATTTAGGTCTTATAAAATTTTTCAAAAATGAGACATTTTCCAGAACGTGACAGACCATCCTCGAATAACCATTTTCCGTGTGTTACGACCTAAAGATAAAAATGAAAATATTTTTGTTATTATTTATAATTTTTTGAAAGAAAATAAAAACCAACAAGAATTTAAATTCAAGAAATAAACACTATATTTTTGTGAGAGTCAACGTTAAAAGGATCATATCAACTCAGTTAAACTGTGCAATACTGAGCCTTTAATTTTCAATACGTTCATTTAAGTGAGAACTAGAAGTCCAAAATGATTCCTAATATTGTTTACCCAATTACACAAAGACACGAACACTTCTAAAGTGTATTGCCTTATGATATACTAAAATGTATTATAGTGTTGTATTTGTGTTTTCCAGACCATGACATACCGTCGCGATCAAGATATGCACAAAGTTTCTTCGTAACAGGTGAGTGCATAGAAATCATCCATTTATATTTACATAGTCAGATCATAGGTGAGCATGTATGTACCATCATACAACAAAAAAGACCAATGTTCGTATCCGACTAGGGTTTGGCAAATACTAAATTTGGTACGAATTTTGTGTTTTAGCTTGGTTATGTCCGTGTCAAGGTCATCAGAGTAAGTGAACGAAAATGATAAAGATAAAAAAAATCCCTGGGGTTTTAATGGTGGTTTTTAGTTGAAATGGTCTATAAACCAAGAATTTGGAGGAGTTGACAAATCATTAAGATTTGGACACAATCAACCTGGGGTAGCCTGTGCTACTCCTCAACTTTTTTTGGCGACGTATATTTTAGTGGAATTTTTTTCTTCTTTGTTTACGTTTCGGCTACTCTGAACAAAACTTTTTTAGCTCGCGCTACCTCTTCACTTTTCTTTTAGATCCATCACTGCAAGCAACTATCCGCTTGTGGTTGCACAACGTATAGTCTAACGATTGTTGCATAGATAAACCAACTTGTTTCTGCAATTATGTTAAAAGATTTTTTTATTTTCTTTTGTTTCAAAGGGATGAAAGTTATACTTTGTAAAATCTGTAAAAAGTGAGACAAGATTAAATTTTATTTAAGTAACTTAACTTATAGAAAAACACACATATAAATTAAAATTAAAATTTCATATATTATGGAGGGAGGGACGCTCAACTAAAGTTTACTGATTTTCACCAATCCTGACCTATCACATCACTTTACTGAAACACAGTTTTGAAGGCAGCAATGTTTATTTAATTAAACAAAAAGAATAAAAAACATTTTCAGTGTAAATTAAAAATAAAACTATTCGAATCCACTTCGAGGTGGGGTAGATCTCTAGTGCCTATATGTTCCACGAGATCATTTCGAAGTCGAAAACGCATATTGGAGTCTCTCAACTTCGCAAGAGCATTTTCATCAAACACTGGTTGGACTTGGGGATCTCTTATGTGACCGGTGATATTGCGTGTTCCTCGTCTTGCAAGATCATGTTGTGCAATATCATGCACATATAAACAATAATCCTACACCTGAATATTCTAAGTGATTTTTATGATAGGAATTGAAGGTCCCTTCACAAATCTCCATTTTGTTGTCATTTTTCTCTTCTTTATGCCCTTATGTACAACCTATAATGCTAATTGTATAATTGTCTTTTTTTAACATCCAACGGTACACACCCATAACGAAGCCCCGCACCCTTCAGGTCTGGTCCCCCGGCCCCCCCTAAGGTCCAGCCCCTCATTTCAGAATAACCCTACTTTGAGTGAGATTTGAACCTGTGACCTCCCAGGGTAGAACCCCACCAAGTAATTTGTATAATTGTCTAATACACACTTTGTATCCATTTCAATATGTAACCTACATTCATAAACACCCAATTCAATACTACATGAGTTACAAATCCCTTCCTTTCTTATGATTCAATGTCATATTGGTGAACTGAACCGTTATGTACGACTTTGCATTCAATGATGTAACTAACCATTGTTTAGTGACAATCATTTTGTAATTGAAAACGAAATTAAGGACGACTGCTTTTAGTTTTAATGAAATCAGTTACTCCTATTTCTCTCTAGCAAACACCCATTCTTAAAAGGAATTTGCAGTATGCGGACAAAATTATTTCAAACAATGTTTAAAATTGGAGTTACATATGATGAATTTCGGCATTGCTGGTCGTTTTTCAAGTTCTTGGTGGAGCTATGGCTTCCCCTTGGTTTCTCAAGTCCTACTTGTTACTGTGATGATTCTAAAAAACAACAGATGATAAGAAAACATGAGGTTGAAAGCTTCATAAATGGATCCCTGGAGGATTTTCGGTTTTCCCAATCCGACGTTACGGAACCTCAACAGTAATATATATATATATAGTATATATATATATAGGTAAAGTATATGGAAGAAACCCTCCTTATTTGGTAAACTCTGGAAACTCTGACTTCCCAAC